>LUCM01003047.1:48666-61633 GCA_008360955.1 Fasciolopsis buskii | reverse complement strand
ATTTGCTGGGAATTCAAATTTCCATTTGGAGCTGTCAAATCTCACTAGGCTTCTTGGGTTTATGTTGAATGATCGGTAGCGATAGGCGATTAACGGCAAACAGAAGTGTTGCTTAAATGTCGTCTGCCGCATTGTGCAGGTTGGCGATAATAAGATGCTAGAACAATCAAAGGTTGACAGCCCATCAGGGATTTCTTCCCAACACGTCGACATATATGGAGTCAGTGTGGCAGCCAGACATGGTTGAAGAACATTTGGTATGAAGAGGAAAGGTGCAAGTGACCATCTTGTTATCACTCCCAGAAAATGGTTTTAATACCGAAATCTTAACATTAGCATTACTGCATGTAAAAACTATGTCTAAAATATTAAGAAACATTGTGGGCGTGCTCATATGCTGAGTCCATCCTTCAGCGTGCGTTTCAAGAACAAAGTCAAGTACGGTACGTGGAGCGGATAAACGGGACCAACAAATTTTAAGGGGATTTAATTCGCCTGCACTTATCTTACGGCTGGAGGGGAGACCAGAAAGATGAAGGAGGGCCGGGGTGAGAAGAGAGATAATGGAACCCATCGAATAAAGTTTTCAGCATACACATCCTGTGTGGACTGACGGCTCAGGTTTTTGCACGTGAATCCAATGGGTGTCATAGATAGAATCAAGCAGTGGGTGACGGAGGGCGAAAGCAGTGGATGGCTGACTTACGTATGCTAGCCAACCACCTCCTCTGCTATTTATTTAATTGGTTTGGTAAGGACTGTAACCCACCATCAAAAAAAGAAAGGTAGAGCTTTCGTCTGTTGACCAATTTTCTGTTATCAAGAAAATATCATAAGAATTTTTAGCTGGTAATATTCTTGGTTCCCTTTAGGAGTCAGTGGATGCGAGTTCAGAAGAATTAGGGAAAATTCACCGGAACATTTAAGTGCACCTGATTTCCAAGGCATGGGTTCTGTAGGGGTCAAATAATCGACGGATACACTGGGGGCTCGGCTAGCGCAAAGTTGTGATGGAGTAAATCTAGTGGAATTAAGTATACTGACCGGTGAGGGACCGTCTATCTTAGGGGATTTATGGACTGAAGGGCCGGGTGATAAAAGAAGCTTCGGACTAAATGAGCGGGCTTCCAGAGGATGCCTGTATGAGAGAAATGGCATCGGTGGGGTGGGGCAGCGGTAGGTGGTCGATTGGTGACCATGTCAAAGCGGAACTGATAATCTAAGGGAATGGTGGGAAGAGGGTTCTGGAAAGTGCCGGAGAAATGACCGGGTAGCTAGTAATTGCGCGTATTATTGTGGATGGACTTTACTTCTGGAACTGGCAGGAGTGAGAGGGGCAGGGTGAGATAGTTGGGGCAACTGAGGTAAGCGCTGGACAACAGTGGATTGAGAGAGGAGTGTCATGGTAGATTTAGATGAGGAGGCGAAGGAGAATGAGTTTCATCTAGGTCTACAAGTATCGGTGACGACTGACAAAGGTTATGTCCAGGGTTTACCGCTTCTGCAGCGGGTATACGCATAGGTCGGGTAACTTTAACATCAGCAAATTTATTCGCAGATGGAGCAGTAACAAATTGGTGGGGTAAAGAGCTTGGACAGGACGCTGAGGGGCGTATGTAAGGAAGAGGCAGATCAAGAAAACTCTCTAGAAGTGTAGTTTTAAAGGGATGTTCAGTAATCACTGCCTGCAAGTAGACCCCGGTAGAACACATCGGGCGCAGAACGGCGGAGATGCAGGGTGATAAAGTCTATCACAGCGAGAAGAAGCTACGGCAACAGGCTCTGGATTTGGACCATCAGGAAGACATTGAATTGGCAACGTACTGGTCAGAAGAGGAGCGCCCGATACAACCGAAGTCTTGCCGACCACAGAAGTTGTGATTACCTTCCGTGACGGCAGTTTCTCTCTCATGAAGGGAGTTTTATCAGTGAAGACCTTGATATTTTTCATAAGCATGTAGCTGGTAAAGGTTGCCTTATTTGTGATAAACTCTTTAGCAGATAGTTCACCACAAAATTGGAATGGAATTGTACGGTTATTTTTGGGGACTTTCTTCTGGAGCACAGAGAAGGATAAAGGGTCATGCTACAACCATTAAGTACGTTAGATTGGACCAGTGGCAGGGGAGGCGGTCGGGTATAATAAACACAACAGCGTTCTTCGCATTCGCAATGCGTTTGTGGGCTTCTTAATTTAAGGAATAAAAGAAGCGCCCTGTTGTAGTGAGACTGCTGGGAGTAGTACCATTGGATGCGTCAATTATGCTGACTAAAGAAGGCAGTTTTCGAGCTGTTGTACTTTGATTTCTAGGTCCTTTAGTCTTTTTGGGAATTACAGAGCTCTGGAGTCTAAATTACTAAATACGACGAAAGGCGGAACAAAACGTTTTAGCAGGAATCAGGCTTTTAAGGGTTTTCTGAGTACAGGGTTGCGGCGCTGACGTTGCTTTCTTTCCGCTCCTGAAGAAATCTTAAGGGCTGGTGAGAGTCAAATACATCTGGAAGTGCCATGATATGCTATAAAATTTGGCAACTCCCAAACAGGTAGAGTAATGGTGTCAATAAGTGCGGGAGCGCGCAAGTGAAGATATTAGTAGACAGGCCACCTGGCAAATTTGCCATTAAGAGCAAATAGAGTGAAAGATAGGATGTGATCAACAGCACGAAGGAGTTTGAATTAGGTGCAGGCCGGAGCTGAGAATGTGACAGTTCAGATTTGAAGTAAATACTATCAGAGTGGTCAGCGAGAAATGAGGTCAAAGGCTGGTGCTAAAAACAATTTATGGAAAATTTTCAACTTGGAAAAGGTTCTGGTTCTGCTAAAAATAATACTAAACCATAGGTTGCCAAAGGCAACAACCACAACGACACAGCGAAAGGGCTCTAAAGCCCTTCTGGTGCTTAGTTTTCTTGGGTTTGGGAACATAAATGGAGACGAAACAACTCGGCTGTCTTGCGCTCTTAACATTTGCTTTTAATGGGCAACTCTGCGTGCATATATCAACATGGGACAAATCTCAACTCTACTTTTCAGAGAGCAACAAAGATTGAATCCCGTGGAACGTTGGAAACCAAACAAGCTGGCCTACAATACACCAAGTCTGGTGCTCCCTTGACCATTGTGATCACTTCTGTCCCATTAAAACTAAAGTGAACTGCAATACGGCCGTTGTTCTAGATTAGAGTGGCAAATGGAAGTTGCCATAAAGGCAACAAAAGTCCACATTTTGTTCCGGATCCCCGAAAGTCTTAAGGACCTAAAAGACGAGGGGACGTTTTCTGTCGACTCAATTGGCAGAATACAGCAACTGGGAGCAATCACCACGTCAGACCTTAAATAGACAGAGCACGTTGTTGAAGCGGGCAAAAGACCAAAGTTGAACTTTTGAGGTCAAAAGTCAGATTTGCCTTGTTGCAAACTGGAGGTTCTTATACTCCCGTATAAGGCCACAATGAGACCGAAACTAGAATTCTTCGTAAAGCCTTGGTCAGCCCCCTTAAATAAACCCGGCTTGACTTGAACACTTGTGGCTATTATTCACGTGAATGCCTGAGACAGGGGGCAAAAGACTTTTATAATCCTCTTGTTTGTTCAATAACCACGGTTAACGGATAGAAACAAATCCCACTGAACAATTTACACGATGCACACACACCTTCACCGGCACTTAGTTTTTCTCTCACTTTCTGAAACGCTCCGAATTATGCGTTTCGTGGATCCTCATAGGATTGTCCGTTTGCGCTTGTCAGAGCTGGACTCTCGGCCCTTGTTGTACCGTACATTTGTGGCTTGCTTATTTGCACATTTCGATACTTGTTTAATTCAGTGCCGTAGCAACGTAAGGATCATTCCGTTTTTGGTTTAAAAATTGCTACACCTTGCTGTATTACTTAATTCTGAAAGCTTACATTAGTCGCATTGGACACTTTCGACGAGAGACTTGCGAAAGTGCCATGAAGAAGAGCAGAATCACTTGGACTTGGACAGGAAGTAACTCGGCATGCCACAAACTTGGGTTTTGGTCGTGACAATTCTGTAAACGTAAATCCTGTTACTTCAGTCAGTTCTTCGTGACGTTTTAGTCCTCAGCCTACAGGTCTTAGGGACGATGTTATGTATAGGCCAACGACAGCTGAATTAGAACGGTGCTCAGAGCTGGCCGAACTCAAGTCCGACGATGCAAGTAGTTGGAAAAGCGATGCCGGCCAAAAAGAAAAAACATTAAAATCCGAGTACTGCTGCACTGTAAAGGTCGCCAAAATTGCATGTGCGAAAGTGCAAATGCCATTCGACCAGTCACGAGTCGAAATTATGACCTTTGCTTGAAAATCAGATAAGTGCTGCCAACTTGTATGACAATACGAGAATTTCATCAAGTTCAGAGTAGACACTCGTTGGCTGCGGGTTCTGGATCGGTTGCATCATTTTCGCTGCAAAGCCAAAGAGGTAGTTGAAAGATGGGCAACCTTACAGCCTACGGCGGATTATAACAAGGCACGCGAGATTCCAAAATGTTTGCTTGCGCCGCCACGCAGAATAGTTAGAAACCTGATAGACAGCACCCTCCCCAAAGGACAACGCATGCCAGGTTAGTACTGTTTGCTGTCGAATTTATCATCAAAGATGCAGAACTCTGGCGTTACGCTAAACTGCTTGCAGAAACAGTTAGATCTTAATGCTTCGCATGTCCTGGAGTGGATTGTCCACTGTCTTTATAAAATTCGAGGGGCGATGGGAAGTGGAAGAGCAGAACAGGGAAGCCTAATTGTAGAAAGCGAATGATTCTACCGAATCACGGCGCGCATTGCCATTAGTCGCCTTGGCCAGATTGCAAGGGACAGCAGCAGATTCAGCAGGTTTAGCGGAGTTATCCACCATGTTCAGTCAAACGGTCATTCCAAGCAAAAGGCGATGGAGATCACCCACGTTTTCTCTAACAGGGAAGACAAATAACCCACCGCTGATTGTTTGAAAGTGAAGCGAGTGCGATCTCGAACAGTCATGGGGTAAGTGCGGAGACCCCGGGAATATACGCAGTCGTGAAAAGGCCATCGAGTAGAAGAAACAAAGGATGAGGCAGAAAAGCAGAACAAGCAAAACATAAATACCGTTATCCACCCCAGGGAAAGCGTGGGAACATGCATACATACGCTCCACGAAGGAATTACCAAATTCGTGCTGACCGACACACCAGAGGCAGCAATTTGCGGGGCAACAAGTTTGGGAAGTGCGAAGGAAACCCTAGCATGATAAGAAAAGTAGCATGGGTTCTCGAAGCTTGGATCTGAGTATCGTCCAACCCACACGAATAAACGGAAAGGGGCTTCAAATGATTTTGATCTACACAAACGCCGCAATCATCGGAAACAGGTAGACAGAAATAAATGTGAGGACTAGGAGAACAGGTGTAACAACTACGGATAAAAAGGCGGAAAGCTGTAAACGGGATGACGGGATAAGCTCTCTCCTGCAATGGGAGTTAAGAACTACGTACGAACATCCCATTGATCGAAATGCACAAACAATCCCGATGGCACACAATGAATATGTCCAATGGAGAGCCAACACAAAGAGGGCAGTTAGAGGGATAAAAAACGAGAAAGGTGGGCCAGCAGTAGACGACATAGAGAGGGCTGAGGTGGTTTCAAAGGATATCTAGTATATCCACGGAAATCAGTAACTTCGAGGAGAAAATTACCACGAGTGAGGTCATGGAAAGCTGCCAGCTGGTAGACACTTCTATGTCTGCTGGGGCAGACGGAATCTATACCTCGAACCCTGTTCCAGATGCCACTACCAGCGTCTACTGCGAAAATCCCCCCAATCATCGCCTCGGCAATCGCGGCTATCAACATGCCAGTAAGCCCTATAAGCTAGGCCCACAAACGCAAACAAAGGTGCAAAGAAACCCGTTTTGTTGCGCACTGGCTTACCGGCGCTAAATATATATTATTCAATCATATCACGTCAATCCTCACTCCTCAATGCCGACGACATTTCCACTATTCATGTCTTTGAACAATGATTAGCTAGTGTTCTTCGTCCTTCCGCATTTTCAAAAGGCTTTTGACTATTTTCTTGGCTCCAGGATCAATGGTATCTATAGACCATTAATACTCTTGCCACCAGCTGTTTTGGTCTTTTTTGACAAGTTTTGCCTTGCACTCAAGGTCTTTGGAGACTTTTTTAGGACATTTTCAACATTCATGTCCATTTTATAGACCCGTTAAATCCGAATACTGCGGACACCTCCACGCCCGCCACCAAGGTCCAGTTGAACTCCGCACCTGCGATACGCATCGTTGGTGCGTATAAACACTTTGTTTCTCTTGATATGCCAGTTTTGATGTTTCTTCTCATTTCGTACCCAAATGTTTATCTGTTTGTTCAATGTAACTTACAATACCCCTGTAAAATTTGATCATGCAACCAAGCATGCCTCTCAAACTTTCCGAGAAATACACGAATATTATTATTATTATTATTATTATTATTATTATTATTATTATTGGTCTAAAGTCACTGGCGGACATAATCGGAGAAGACCCGATCAGAATGTTTACTGCTTCATTAGAAGAGGGACAGATGCCAAGGGAACAGGTAGAACTTGTTATTCACGTACACAAGCAGGACGACATTGTCATCTGTGGTACTTATGCACCCATGAACCGAACACTGGCAAAGTTTGAATCTTTTGAGTCTTGCGAGACGGAATAATGGGACACATGTAGCGCAGCAAGCTGCTGATCGCCCATCAGCACTTTCAAAAGGAAGCGGCCGGTCCTGTCGGACTTGATCAGATTCCTTTGAAATGCTACTGGCCATTTGAACAGGAAAGAAACGCATCAAGGTCTGCTGCTTAGGCTGCCGGAGGGTTATGAATCGGTGCACCGCAGAATCCTGGGTAAAAATTGGAATACCTTGAACTGCCGCCGAAAATGTTGAGATGGACTATGCATTGCCTGACAGGAACAATATTTTCAATCCAAGTGGAGAGCAATTTTTCAAGCGTAAAAAACTTAATATCGGAGTACCTACATGGTCCATACTACAACCTGTGCCATTGCTAGTTGACGCCAAGGGATGGCAAATGAATCCATAAATCTGTGTTTTAAGTTTGCGGGTTACGTGAGGACCTTTGGGTCATTGGATTCAAGATTTATCCAGTGCGATCTGGGCTAAACCTGCAAAAGGTCACTGTCATGGGATCTACCTTTTAGCCTGGGGAAATGCCAACATGCAATAAGGAAGGCAGAAAACGGTCCACTAACTACATGGGCCCTGCAGAAATCCAGACAGCATTGAAAAAGACTACAGCTGTGTTAGAACTACCGGCTTCCGTTGAGGAGTACTGAAAAACCAGGTCTACAATGCCAGAGATCAACACAAACAGAGGGCAGGGCACTGCACCAAATAAATCAGCAGCTAGCTCCGAAAAAATCATAGGATCTACTCCCGCTGATTGCTTCGAAGTCTGGGCCGCAAATGATTATCAAGGCGAATTTACCAGATAATATAGAACATATAGTAGACTTAAGTAAAGAGCGGAAGTATAGACAGGGTGAGTTATCAGTTATGAGGCGTTTCAGCTGAAAAACAAGAGAATTGGAAAAAAACAAAGCTAGTACAAAGTTAGAAAAGCTTTGAGCCAACGGGTCGCAGTACTGCAGTGTATATTAGAAACGTGGCAATAAAGGAGTGTGCGTAGGCTATTAAGTAGGAAATGATAACTAGAGGGCAGGTTGCAAAAGTGCTAATTGGAATTTGGAACAGCTGGCAAGCGTGAAACTCGCTGGAGAAGCATGGTAACGGCGGCAGGTAACTTGTAAAATGGGCAAGTCAAGCCGGTATATGGTGGAGATTTCGAAGCTGCATTTTGGGGACTCCAGCATTGCGGCCTCTCCCATCTGTGCAAAAGGGTCTATGCTTGTGCATTTTTACCTCGGTGGAATGTAGTCAAATGCATTGATTTGTAACGAAAAAAGTGTCGGGCCGTAGTTGAATGGTAGCTAGGCTAATGCCTAGTCGACTGAATGACCAAGGTACCAGGGCTATTACATGCGGTTAATGAGACGATGTAAACAAGATGTATAAATACATATATACCTATATGCATGGATATATTCATAAAAGTATCTAAGTAGTTGTCTCGGAGCGTGCTGGAAATCATTAGGTCTAAGAAGCTAACGGTAAGTGCCCTATATTTGCCTGTCACCTTAGTTAAGTCGGTGGTAAGGGTGAATTGGCAAACTGGGCCGTTTGGAGACTTTTGATGTGTAACATGAAGAATTATTGGCATTTAACTAAGGTTCACGGAAGAAGAGAAAGACGGTGGTGGGAGCAGGGGAATCTAGCTAAGATGCAGCAGTTTGGGATAACGGTATATACGCAGTTTTAGGTTCCTAACTGCGGATGAAGGTAGAAATCTAGGTACCCTTCGAAAACTTAGTTTAGAATGAGAATATCTCGGTTTCGTTGACAAAGAAGGTACGTCGAGGAATTTGAAAAAGACGTTTCCGAATTGGGCCAGAGCCTGTCAGAGCGGATAGGATCCGATATTCTATTCCATGAAGTTCCGCAATCGACCATGATGAGCGCTTGACCCGGAGAATCCTTTGGTCGGTGGTATTTTTAGAGGGTAAGGAGACCAACTAGCAAATCTAATGGGATTTCCAGCCGTACGCTTGCTAACTAGGGAGTTTGAAAACAAATATGGGGTTCAGCGTGACAAAACGTAGCCAAAAGAAGACAGGGTGCAGCAATTAAAGCCGTCCTCTTTGACTAAGGCTTGTTGCAGTGTTGAAAATTCTGAGCACGTTCAAGAAAATTGTACGGCGGTACTCCAGCTGTTGCTTGTCACTTGGCTTTTATACTGTTAGGTCACAGATTAGAGTGAGGGCTGTCTCGGCAATGAGGCCGTTACTCCTGTTTCCATTTGCGATTTGGAGAATCGCCTGTCCATGGAAGCTGCACAAGAGAGAATATTGCAAGCCTATTTATTTCACGCACAAGGTGATTAGCATGTGTAGACCGTCTTTGGAGGAAATACCCACGGGAGTTGAGACATTTATCGGCCAGAGTGGCACTTTAGTTGCAGAGAAATGAATCTCCAATGGCCTGCACACTCGTATGGTGAATTTAAGTCATGCGCGGTTGGCCTTAATTTGGGGGTAAGCGAGACTGCTCAAATTGGTAGACCAGCTTGATTTCACCAGCTAATAAGAAAATTGTCTTCTCTTGCTGACTAAGAGACGTTCTTTAATAGTACAAGACTATTAGGGGGCTAAAAATTACCTAATGGTACAGCACCACTGACTGGTTGCTGTTGGGATTGAATTGTGGTGATAGTGACAGTAAGGGCGGTGAAGCAGCTTAAAGGTAGCCAAGAGTAAAACAGATCTACTAAAAAGATTTGGCTCTAGTATCAGTCGTTCATGGGACATGCGATCAATTGCTTAGGTCATGTCAAGGTGGACGAAAATGGTAGACATTCTCCTGGTCAGAGAAATCAAGATGGCAGGAATTAGGGAACCCGTAACTAAGAAAGCCCATTTAGGATTCTGCACCGATACTGCTGGTTGTGAGAAGGTCAGTTAACTGTTCCTTGACTATGGCCAAGATAATGGGTGGTCCATTGGAAAATAGTTTTGTGGATTTTAGGGTGGCCCTGTTCCACGGAGAGAAATGACGGTGGGTAGTTTTCACTATACAGGATGTACCGCAATTGACAATGGGTTAATAAGATGTTTAAAAATGGAAGTGTTCTGTTTGGTTAGCCGTAACAAATTGAGGCTAAAGAGAACATAGTCCCAGCCGAAAAGATGCTGCTGTTTGAAGTAGGCGAGAGCCTTTGTTAACACGTCTGCATTAAACTTGATGGGCTGCAGCATTTGGTGCTCAGACAAATTTGTGCTGCAGTCGGTTAGAACACTGGGGCCAAATGTGCATTAGAAGCCTCGGCGATCTTACTAGAATGATCAAGCCGCGGCCTGCTGTGTATGATATACACGCGTTTTCTCATTCAAAGGATTCCACGTCTCTCGATACTATTCTGTTGCATAGAATGCAACGTGGGATGCAAGTCATTGCGATGGTAACCTCATGTCAAATTTTTATTTTTGTGGACTGCCATTTTGCTGCATTCCCTAGCGCTTACTTGCCGTTCTTGGCCTGCCCATTTGCAGATGCGTAGTCCACCACCGGTGCTTAATTATCCGCCGGAGTTGGTCACCAGTTACCCAGCCCTCGGAGGTCTCCGGCGTATTTCTGTCTCCAGATATATATCACGCTGATGCAATATGATAGCCAGTCTTTGAACAAAGTAATTCTTAAGTCGATGATAAAATGCCCGGCACCCCACGCAAGCAGAGTAGCCAGTCAAGCATCAAAAGAACCCATACTCAAGAGCACAACACCTGTTAGATAAATTCCTGCTGTATGTGCATTATCGGAGTATTCGTTACGCCTAAATTCCAACGACACACAGAAGAAAATTGGCCATTTTTCAATAAACTGGAGTCACCCAGAAGTATCACACCTGGAATACATCCTCTTCTGGGCATTATAGAGTACTCAGGGAATTCCAAATGTCAGAGCACAGGTGAGACCTGCTTTTGGACTACATTATTGTGGAAGTCAATAAACGAATAAAGGCTGAGAGAAACGCTGTTATGCTGAACGTTTCTGGCCATTTGTTACTCGAGCCAGGGAAGTAACAAATTCTTAAGGAGTGTAACATGGCATTGGGCTACGCAAGAAATCGTAGCCCCGCAATTGGCCGCCACTAACCCCGGAATAACGGATGCATGGACCGCGAAAGTTTTACAGTAACTACTAAAACGTTGCAGGGATTACTTATATGTGGAAATCCAAATATTTTCCGGTAGTACTCGGTTGCGGACAGAAGCTTTGCGTAGCTCGTGAACAAGCTTGGTGATATCCATAAGGTTGGAACTCAGTTCTTCCACCTCTGGACATCCAAGAAACAAGTGACAATGACGTCAGATGTTGATATTGACTGTCCCTCTGCAATCACTATAAAACGACCCAACCTGGCACCACCGCTGTTTGCTTCTAACAGAAAAATTGGTAATCCCTTCAACCTGCCATGGGCCACTGATTAACTGACGGCAACCCTGACAGTCCATCTGAAGCTTTCTTTCTTTCGTTGACGACTTCTTTTTCCTCAGCTTGGAGGAGCAAAACCTTTAGCCTCTTGTTAAAACCAATGTCAAATCCGACAAATTCATCACTCCATGGCCTTGCTGCATCATCTTGGTCCTCCCAAATCTCCTTCTTGCTTACGCCTGGACCCTGCAGTATAATAAGCTCAGATGTTTTTTCATTTTCATTGAACTTGAACCTTGTCCCCACTTGCGGATGCTCTGCCAAAAGTCTGTCGATATAACTCAGGTCAATCGTAACCTCTAGAAACATAGCCGCTGCAAGTTTTTCATAAGGCTCTGCTAGCCCGGAGAAACAACAACATGATCGGCCTACTTAGCCGCTCCCAACCATCAGTGTCGGTCTGACGGTCGTATCCTTATAGCTTCTCTGATTTCAAAACTGAATGAAATATCAAGTCTATCACTCAGGAAGCCAGCTATCAGTAGCTAGCCACCTTACGCCCCCCAGTGGGAAAAGATTTGATATAAGGCCAACCATCTGGTTAGTGCTAACCTCATCTTTGGCGTCAAAGACCACCAGCCTCCTATCTCCGCTCATCATCTCACAAAGCCATCTAATACACAGTCAACCGAACGATTTCCATTTTAAACTATCAATATGCAACCGGGAGTGAATCATTCTCTTTTATAAGGGTTCTCTTCACCCATTCTCTTCGACCACAGTTTCATCTACCCCCACGAACTGACAGCTTCCCTTGGGTCAATAGCCGAATTTTGGTGCAAATCACCGTTATCAGCCTTGACCAGAACACATATTTGACCATGAAAGCCCCGTTCCCTTACTGGTCTGAAGCTTCTCTTACTGGATCTCTAGCTGCCTCTGCCTCCCAATCACCGTTCCTTGACCGTCCTCACACGTAATACTCCTCAGGCGTGCTTCCGCACCCTGGCTGAGGGTAGTTGGTACTTCGGCTAAGGCAATTCCTTCAAGCATTTTCACCGGAAATCGCCGTTGTCTTTTGCACTTTAGGGTGTGATTGTAGTATTTGTAGCATATTTAGAACCGTTCTCCTAGTTGAACATATTCCCTAAATTTTTTGACTAATTACCTCTGACCTCATCTTTCGCTGACCCTTCTGTCAATATTTGCTTCAAGCCTGGACCGTCACATATTCAACTCCCGCCTGGGCCTATTTTAAAGGTCTTTATACTGCTGACCACATATTCTACCCGTCTATTAATCTACTTTTAAGAGCAATTTTGCCAATTAGCCTGCCTATTTGTCTTCTCACCTATACGCTACTACACTTCTTGACTCCATCCCGTTGCCTGTTACCAAACGTTTATAGCCTCTCGTAGCCATTTCAGACGTCCTTCATTTTCTACAAACCGTACGATGCTTTCACCAGCCGAACAAAAGCGACGTAAGCGCCGCAACGTAAATCTAAGAAAACCCTTAAAACCTCCAATTCCCACTAAAACATGCTTAGTCCCGCTTGTTGACACATTTAGTGATTCTGGCCCAAAAACTCTTGATGTCTCCAAAAGACTCAGAGACCTAGAAATCAAAGTACAACAGATTGAGGACCTGTCACTGAAATTGTCTCCATTAGTCAGCCTAATTGACCTTTCCAATAACAATAATGCCAGCAATCTAGCTGCCATAGGACGCTTTCTCGACTCCGTAACCAAAGAAGCACACAAAGTTATTGCGAAGGCGAAGAACGCCGTTGTCCTTAATGTACTCGACCGCCTCCCACTACCACTGGTCCAATCTACCATTCTCAATGCTTGCAGCATGACCTACCACAATTGTCTATGCTCTAGGCTCCGGAAAATT
>LUCM01003047.1:0-33752 GCA_008360955.1 Fasciolopsis buskii | reverse complement strand
TAGTGTATTTAAGGAGTGTTCATACACAATTTCTCTTATCTGACGCGCCTCCCCGTACAGCTTACCGTCATCCGTATGTAAATATAATCACTATCCTTGGAGTTCCATATCCGCAGCTTCACAAATTTCCTCCAGATAGTTTGAGACAATCTTGACAGTCTTCCTTCACCATCAGCATTTTCTCGGCCGTTGAGCTCCGTCCATGTTTTGCGCCAGCAACGCGCAAATTTGGTGCACTTAAAAACGAAATGATTCGTAGTCCAGTGCTCGCAAACAGTCCCAGGAAGCTCTGTTTCGTCTTGAAAAATTAATTTTCTATTTTTGCTTTTCACTGGTATAATTGCATTTGTCCATTGCTTTGCAGCATCTCATTTCACTTTCCAGTTTGCTTTTCCCATAACTCCAGATTGCGCTCATCCCCTATCGATTTCGATTTTTATTATTCGCATTTCATGTGCATCATCCTTGTAAAAGTTTTATCTTGCCTTGCGCATGCCTCTCGCAAATCGTCCAATATACATTGTATTATCAATGTTAACATTATAATAATAATTATTATTAAATATCCTGCTAAAGTCCAGATAATAATAATAATAATAATGTATATTTCTCGATTGCGAGATGCATGCGCAAGGCAAGATCAATTTTTTACATAGATGACGTGTTTCTACCTGCCTGTCTCAAGGGTTCTACCAGCCAATCACTCTGAAGAACGCGTGAATTTTGTGAGGCAGGATGGACGTCCCAGGAAACCGTGTTTGCCAAGGCCTAACAATGAGTGCTATGCTGCCCCAGGACATGTATTTCCGAGACACGCACCAAACAGTTTTTATAAGAAGCTTGTCTGACTGACTGGTTGATGTTGCCTCGCCTCCGGGAAAAAGTCACCCTTGTGAACACCCATCACTGCTACCCTCCTCACTTGTAAGGTTTGGAAGCAGCTAGCGGGTCAAGGTCAGGGCCATAGATCCCGGTTCTTTTACTGTCTGCTTCTCAGTAGATGTAGGGGATGAAGCTGAAAAACTGTGAGAAATGGCGGGATCTAATTTGCAGATGGGACGACAAATATCATTACTAACGCGCTAAGTCTGTTTCCGTAAATAGTGTCAGGATGGTGATGCGGAATCAGGGAGATGTTTACTGCTGGACGATCTTAAAGAATGTGTCCTAAATAAACTTCCAGGCTCTTTTCATATGTTGCTTTAATCTGTGAACTGGAAACTACTTCTGGCAGAACATCCTATAGGAAGATTACTCTATCGGTAAAGACGCTAGTTCCAAAGGAGATGTGAGGCTGAGGCTTGAAGACTCTTCTGGAGCGATGCCTTAAAGATGAGGGTAGGCTCATAACGGGAAACTAACTATGCTTGATGCAAAACCGTTGAACAGCAGGTAAAAAACCACTTGATCTGCCTTACCACCAGGTCTACGTAAGTAAAGCAGATGTGTGAGATGAGGGAGACCTCGAAGTGCATTGCTTGTGGCTCTTTGTTCCCTTTCTCAGCAATGACGATCCAGAGCGCACTGTGTGACCACGGTACTGCACCAGCGGAGCAAAATAGGTGCCGTATGGGTCGGGGAAGTCACCCCTTCAGGTCTTTGTGAACGATCGTCGGACCATGTTTAAGACCCGGAAACTGTTTTGGTGATAGGAAAAGGATAGGTCGGTACCGTCAAGCCTTACAGCGACCCACTCTAGAAAGGTGAGTTAGTGAGGAATGATTGGCCTGATCCATTACCAAATGGCATGCCGACACATTGGTCATAGTCTGCGGGAATGTCCCAGCCGAATGTCTGCCACTTCGCCCGTTTTGCACTCTGTTGGATTTGGCCTTTGTATCTCATATAGTCATCTTATCAGCCCACATTGAACTGGTAAACGGGCGAGACAGAGGGAGGTTGCCGAAGCAGACTAGAAATGATAGGGCTCGGAAACAGCATTAAGGGACGCCGAAGGAGGTCACTGAAGATTTAAAAGTTGCTTTATCCATGACCGAATGATGTAAGGTGTTTAGCAAAAAATCGATGCGCCTTATATTGACTTTCATTGTGAATGATATAATATGAATAACAGTTTCGTTGGTAGTTGTAATACACTAGCTTTTCAACTACCGTGGGTAACCTTTCCGATGGCAGCTTTTACAATCAAATTCTTGATTTGATTGTAAATTTTGCTCCATCCATCTCTAGGGTAAAACTGCGGTCATCAAGAGGTCTACGCAGCAAGACCAGTAGACAGTCAGAAACCTTGTATGTCTGAAGCTTATTCTTTGGTGGTACATGTGAATCCCTGTTAGGGCCTTCGCAAAGTCTACACATGTGTTGCATGAAACCTGTCCATCGTCAAGGGCCTTAGTCAGGCTATCCATGACGGTCAGCATGTCAAGAATGCAAGATCTGTATAGCGGGAAGCCACGCAGGGATCGCGGAGGAAGTGCATTCCTCTGCGTTTTGGGGAAGACGGATAGCTTCAGTATTTTACTGGTGATACCGGTAAGAATAACTCGTCTGTAGCTGGTGGTAAGTTGCGGGCTACCCTCTTCGCAGATTGATTCTCCGAATGCCTTCCGACGTGAAAAGGCGGGTGCTACTGTCAAAAAGATCCTGAGAGGGAGAAGTAAATGAAGCGACTAGGTTCACAATGCCTTCTTTTTGGTGTGCGGGTACGAAGCTGATCAGGGATCAGGGATCATTAGCCGTTCAAGCAGCGGGGGTCCCTTGGGGTTGCATGTGGGTTTAATGATAGGTAACGTGAGGTAAGGACTAACGGGAATGGTTAAGGGTAGGACGGAATAAGGTCGAGACGGCGCCCAGGGTGGTGCTGAAGGTCAAAGGTCTCAGCTTCCAGGTTAGGGGACTTCGTTGGAGTCTCGTATTATTTTTGTGTGGCTAGGGGCATGACATCAACTTATTCAGCCTCGTGTACCGTTAGAGACGAACCGCAGTTCTTCGAGCAAATACGAGTAACTGTTGTTGAACTGCTATTTGGTAAGCTCTGATCTGATTCTTCCAGTGGTTACGAACGAGAACGAACTTTCGTATATTCCGTGAACTTGAACCCGGTCCACATTGGGGATCTCTCATTCAACATGAGTTTTATTGACCGTGGGGGAACGCTTCTTGTAGCTGGGAATTTGGTTTCTTGGGATCAAGGTGCCATCAGTCGTGGTGATGAATTTCTTCAGCCATACAGTCATCTTTTGGGCATTTTGGATTTAAAACTCGTGATTTGAGGAAAGATTCAGGGGGCCGTTGAGAGCATGAAAGTTTGTCCTTTTAAACTAACGCACAACTTTGGGCGCCTTGAGAATTGGTGGCAAATTACTGATACAGTCGAAGCTGATAAGCACACAATCAAGTTTTTCTAGTGGGACACGTACTTAATCACACAGATCTGGCGTTTATCTTTGTGATGACCAAACGAAGTGGGTTGGGTTTCTGACCTTCCCAAAACCTTTTGGAATACACAAGCTTCCGAGCCCATGGTATTTCGAGAATGAGTTCTGAAAGGGCTCCACTAAACGCATTCTCTCAGCCATTGGCACTGGGATTGGTAATATAAAGCCGTCAGTGAGTATCAGGCGGCAGAAGCTTATTGTTAAGCCGGCTTACCAAGTAAGCTCGGCAGTAGCAGGCCGTCCTGGTCGATACAGGCGGGAGGTCCGTTCACTGCACTGAAAAGTGCAGTGTTCAGGCTACAGAAGAGAAACGTGATGAAAATACAACAGACTTGTTCAAGAGGCGGGTGTTTTGAGATTAAAAGAGGGAGAAGTTTTTGTGGTACAACGGAACTCTGCAGACACGGCCTGATCGGTGAGAATCCATAAGTGGCCCTTTTCGGGTCACGGCTATCAGAACTAAGCCAAGTTTCTGTGACAACAATAAGCCGCTGCTCAGTATCTGGAGCTTACTCTGTGTCCTGACACTTTGTCGAGGAGGCTTAAGAAGTTGCAGCAGACATTTGAGCGCATGCTCAAGAGTTGCTGCAGGACCGCGAAGGTCATCTGATTCAGATGCTGGTGGGAATGATGCTAAGAAACTGGATGGGGAAATCCCGTGGCGATGTGTTCTGGGGTATTGTAGGCCCGTGGTACGGAAGGAGTGATTAAAGATGACAATTAGGAAGATGCAACATTCTGGATGATGGAACTCTCGGGGATTGATCCGCATCCTTGGCTTTCCGAAAGCCTGGGCAACAGTGGCTCTGGGACTATTATTTGAATATTTTGTTACCGTTACATCGCAGTCAACTCAGTTTATTGGAGCTCATTTTGGATTTGCAGCGGGCTACTTGGATCTTGCCACCCGTCCCGTCATACGGTTTTCATCTGAATCTTGCTTCAGGATGATGGGTTCCGAGTCCACCCTATTTTTTCAGTAGGCATTGTCTTTCATTTTTTACCTGGTTCTCTTGGTGTGCCTATTGCAAAGAGGGCGAATTAGGTGAGAGCTTGCGGGAATGGAAACAACAGGTTTTTGGTTTGTGGATTATTTTGGAACCTAAACCTTGATGAATTTTTGTGAAAAAAATCTCGCAAAATGGAGGATTTAGGTGGCTATATAGTCGGAAGTATGGGGTTAGATTCGTAATTGTTGCATCTTTAAGAATTTCCGCGCAATTGAAGAGATGCTGCAGGACTATATTAAGGGATATAAGGCACCAGTTAAACTACGGTAGATATATATGTTGACATGAAATATTGATTAACGACTAAGGCATGTGGTTTCTTTTTATACCGTTCTTCCAAATGGGAGTTGCGTTTGTGGCAGCGCTGCAAATGAGAATGCGCAGGATCTGAGGACGGAGGTCGGTACGTTGAAAACAGTTGTACTTGACGTAGCTTAGCCCAGCTGAGGGCTTTTCTGGAATACTGCCCGATTAACGGTTGCTTTTTCCACAATTCGTGCGCTGCGTGACATGCTCGACAATTTTTTCGCATGAACGGTCTAACAACGAAAGACAAAAGTCGAATTATGCAGTGGATGTGTGCCATAGGTTAGGTAAGGACTAAATCGTACTTTCATCGGTTCCAAGCGGCATTAGCTGACAGAAAACCCGTGGCAATGCATTATTTAACCATCGCATGGTTGCCGAATGAGAAGATGTGGGCAAGTTACAGCGTTAGAGTAGAGTTGGCGTAAGGCAAAATCACAACCAACGGGGATGAATTGGAAAGTATGTATATGAATGCTGCCATCCCCAGAAATCCTTTTGTCTCAGACATTTACAGCAAAAATTAACCGTTCTGCACAAGCCGAGGATTATGGCAATCGCCGTTCATTTGAACAGTCGGTTTCACTCTTGTGTTTCCGGTGTCCGCCATCCGTTCGCACGTTATATCTCTTATATCCATACACGAGCAGCAGTCCATAGAGAAGCGCATGAACGAGCACGAGCTTTACCTTGTAATGTTGCGGGACGGCGTTTGGAACCCAATAGCAAATGCTGTGCAGCCTTTCACTGTGGGTAACATCTCCAGTGCGGCTGGAAGTTCTTCAAACAGTGGCTGCCATCTTGCAATCATTTGGTTTATATGCCTCAACAGGGCTGGTTTCATGGAGGAGTTTCTGATGGGTAGGTGGACGATCACTTTTAAAGCCCCTTTACCACAGAAGCTCAAGTTATGTTTTTAGCACGACTGGTTTGTCGCACTTCCGATATCGCCAAACTCAACGCTCATTTGGACGCTGCGAGAAATTTTGAATTTTCACAAAAATTCAAAGGTCCCGCTGGATAGTCTGGGTCCGAAGATGCATGCCACCGCCTTAGCTCAGACAATGCAATCAGCTGGTTCAATAGGCCTGGGCAGAAGCCTCAAAACAACGGTGTAGGAAGACAAAAAACCCTCGTATCACAGGAAGACATATGCTGCAAGAGAATTAACAAGGTACTGCAACACCTATTAAGCCACTGGAGGCTCAATTTGCAAGAGTTTTACAGGGCATTGCACCCGAAAGTTCTTCACAGCGGAAGACTTACGTGGTTCAAATATATACTGATGATTTTGACCTTAGCATCACCGGGGATCCCGTGATCACGCAGAAGTTCCTCAGACTAAGTAGTACAGCAACCGCACGATACCGCAATGGAGAGAACAGCTCGCTTGCAATGTTAGCGCCATCACCAATTAGGCCTCAAGATTTTTGCATTTGCTGCTTAGGAGGCCTGGTTAGAAAGGGCCATGGGTCAAAGCAGTGGCTTTGGCGCTGCTCTCGCTCGCGGTAGATACATACTCAATGCGCTAGACTAACCAATTGGATAATTCTCACGTGTGTTCGATGCTTTACGAGATTTCACGAGGTTTCATGGGTCCAGGAACTGCATTTTTTGCGTGACCCGTGTTCTGGTGGTTTATGGCTCAATATCAGGCAAAGTTCCTCTGAATACATTTTATGTCCAGTCGCCTAGTACGAAGCCGTTCAAAGACAAAGTCCTAAATTTAGGAAAACTGGAAAGAAATGCCCTATTTTGTTGGTCGCTCAATGTGATGACCCCACCTGAAACCATCGTATGCCTTGTAATAACTATCGCAAATCGTCCGGTCATGAATCACTAGCCAGCACTCCCTTTGGATTGATCCCACGGCGCAGTGCACTTCGTGCAACTATAACCTTTATTATAACGTCATACAAGATTAATCTCCTTCGGGCCTATCATGCTTATATGGAACAAAGTAGATTGTCAAAGACAGTTATGGAAAGCAAATGTAGTCAGATGGTAATGCGAAGGAGGGAAGAAAGCTAGGAAGAAGGAGGACGGATGATCCAACCCTCGCGACAGCCAACGGCTGCGGCCGCACGTTTAACGGAACATCAAACAGCTTTACATCCGTGACACTTTCTGAGAAAGGTTTTTCGGGACACAAGGTGTTCATGAGTGCATGGTAGATGCGTGGTTATTTAGTTTACTCAATTTTTATGCATGCTTTGGAGGAAGAACTTCACTCTCTTATTCTCTTCCCTATTTGCCCTCTTCATTCTCTTTCTGTTTTCTTATTTTACTTGTTTCCTTCCCCTTTCCTTTCTTCCTTTCAGATTTTGGTAGGCACGGTTTCTTTGGTCAGCCGTGGACTACCTTCTTTTTCTGGTTGTATTGGCTCTCCATTTATTCTTTCTGTACCACATAGTTGCACTTGCGTGGTGTCTGCCGCCTTTATTTTTTTCAACCGACTTTCTGTCGGTTGGCTTCTTTTGATTTTTTCTTTCTTTTTCCTCGCAATTTCACGTATTTCTATGGTGGTAACTTCCTTTTTTCTATCGTTACCCGTTTATTTTGTTCTTATTTTAGTTTTTTCTTTCCTCTCTCTAGGTGGAAGTGATTTGGGTGCCAATGTTCTGCACGTTGACTGTGATGAGTTGTTGAAGTCATTCTCGTGGAATCGGTGAAATCCATGTTATCAAAGCGGATCTTTTGGGATGATCAGGGTGCTGCTGTCGCCGGTCTGTCCCAGAGTCGCTCGCAGGGGCAACTGCGAACTATCTTCGAGAGAATGCCAAAAACTGTAAGCATGGAGGTTTGTTGGGTGGATTCCTGGGTCCGGGAATAAAACTAGCGAACCACTCCTCGGCACATGGGTAAACATTCGCGTACATAAACAGAAGAACTAAAATTTGGTGATTCCGTCACAGGTAACGTATTGTCACTTCCCCGGCCATCTCTAACATTGAGCCCTGGACGCAACAATCGCGAGGTTGAGTTGAACGATGTCAATGGCATTTCAAGTGGCACGCCGGAGTATTTATCTGCTAATTGCTGCTCCAGTAATCTTTTAAAAGACCCTTTGCTTCCTGTCCGCATGTTCGTCTTTGGAAATTAGTTCCGTGAACCAACTACTATGGCTGGGAAGGCTTGTTTCGTAGCCCTTAACCTTAGACACTGTCTGTCAAGCTTTAGTGAGTGGCAGGGCAAAGTGGACGCCGCAGATAGACATGCATTTTGGGATGTCCGTGCGTTGTAAGAATGTCTCTTAGGAGTGCCAGGTTCCCCACTGGCTACCTGTACCCGATACTACACAGGTTCAAAGCGCGAGGTCTATCTTGATAAGCTAGGTTCCCAAGGCTACGGGCACTTTTCTCGGCTCTTCTTTTGAATTTCTTAATTGTGCTTTTGTCCCCCTCAGGAGTGGCGGAAGAGCCTGGATGCTTAAACATTTGGCCTGATTAGTGTTAAGAGTTGCTGTGGGAACGAATCAGGAGTGAACTTTCCCGGAATGAGACCCAGTTGGTTCAGCTTGAGCATAACCTTCCCAACAAGCGTGCTAGAGTTGGCTGTCTGCAACAAGTCATCTTTCACGCTCCCACCATATCTCTCTCCCGCGTCGTTTATCCAGTATATTTCCCCACGTGTTTGTCCCTTGACACGGTGTCCACCTGTGTACTACTTTGCAGTTTGCTGCCGAAGTCTTCCCCCTAGTGCCTGCGGGTCTAGCGCGGTTCGTAATTCTAGGCAGATCTTTACGTCACCTGAGTACAGTGGGACTATGGATTCTATTTGCAGACGAAGCCTATATACGGAAATAGTCAACGGTCTTGAAGTGTGTGCGGACCTAACGTGAGGTCTTCGAAACTAATGGAAAAAGACCCGTTCACTTGGATTTGCAATTTTTAATCACGCTGGATGATGATGAAGGATTCATTCAGCTTAGTTTGACTTAGCCTGTTTAGAGGTTAGCTTTGACTCATCCGTTCGAAGGCCTTAGAGAAGATCAGTAAGTTTACACCAAACTGAACTCCAGTGCTTACTCGCTCTTCGTATCAATCCATTTGTTTACCACGAGCTTTGTCCTCTAAACGCGCGCGGTGCCTCGCGAAAGTGGCCGTTCTCGATAACATTGCGCAGAACATCATCAGTCAGGCTTTCCGTGACTTTTGAAACCACGAATAGCAGCGCAAGTAGGTAATAGTTTTGAGGCTTGAACTGATTGTCGAACATAAGGATGGAGGACCACATAGGTTTCCTACTCCTCTTCGGCTTGGCCCGCTGGCAGGGATCGGTTAAGTACCCCACACATGGGATGTACCAGCACGCCTGCATGCTGATTCGACACTATAAGTTGGATCGCATTTATGCCTGTTCATTTCCTTACTTGCGGTATGCTTGGCCTAGACGATGCCTGTCCGGTCGAGTCGCCGAATAACTCAGCAAAACCTGCGATGAGGCTTCTGCCCATCCTGTTGTCAAGCCTTAATCCACCGAAATCTCTGGTCTAGGCGGAGCGAATATCAAAGAATAGTGGCAGCCGGCATGGTAGCCACTTCAGCGTTGCTATCTGATTTTGTGTCTTCTGACACTGGCATATCGGTTATCTTTGGATTGGGAGTGCACTCCCGGGGGAGTTGCCGTAGAACATTTTGTGATATAACTAAACCCGTCTTAAGAAATGGTTCAAGCAGCCAGAAACCTCATGCCTGCTCTAGACGTTACATCGGCTTCCTGTCTGAACTAACTCACTATGCTCCTGCAGAACTTCTGTGGACTGAAAGCGGTCCCAAACAGCCTTCTTTTTTCTGAGGTTTTTCAATGTACGGCTGGGTTGTCATAGATGACTGAGGCAGAAGAAGGCGCATGCTTCAGTTAGAATTCCTTCAACTTCTGTCCAGTGGTAATCAACTCTTAGTGAGATGGGCCTTCAAACATGAGTTGCGAATCTTTTCAAGCCCAAGAACTCAGCCTTGTGGTTAGTTCTGCCTGCGCAATGACCGCAGCGAGCGCCAATTTAAATGATTTGACTCCATGAATTCCCAGCCCAAAGGGTCTGTCAATGCAGTCAGGCCCGTTGGCGGGAACCCAATCCAGTACGGGGTGGGTGGAGGTCCTTTTTGATCATGTGAACGGCCTCACGTGCCCATTCTAACCCGGTTTATTCACTGTCTTAAATAATTCCCAAGAGGTATGTTCTGACCCTGCAAATCAAACCAGAAGAGAGAATTTTGCTTCCAGCGGGCCACAGTGACCCATATTGGGCGAATGTTGGAGATTTAACGCACCCGTGTGCTTGCATAATAATAATGATGTGTCTGTTTCTCGACATCCGAGAGGCCTGCGCAAGGGAAGGTCAAAGTTACATAAGGGTGGCACAGTGGACACGCGGAAAACAATAGTTTAGTCATGAAGATGCAGTGTCTGTGCTCTCGTGAACATAGCCTGCAACGTCATAGGCTAAACACGAGTTTTTGAGCTTTTAAATCAGAGCTAGATAATCCTTTCCGGGGCTGATTATGAGTCGCGCACTGCGAGTCAATCCATGTTTAAACGCATCAAAGGTGCGCATCGCGGGCGCAAAATTTGGCTGGGAGGCTTTGGTGGGCGTTGTCATATGACCGGGCTCCTCAAAAATTAGGAGGGTTATATGGTACAGATCAAGATCAATGTGGATGTAATAACGGGATGGAGGAGAGTCAAAACCACACTGGATACGATATGAGGTGGATAGAATGGTGATTGCCAACATTCAATTGTCAACGTAATGCCTAAGATGGAACACCGGGAAACATTCAGGGTTGCATCAAACTATTTAGGGGACGAAGTTATATAAAGAGTTGTGGGCGGAGTAACAATGGAATTCACAGGAGTGGTCAGTGGACTTATGCGGCTAGGAGCGGATTGTGTTGTGTGACGAGAAAACCAGTAGATGTAAGATTTATAATAAATTCCTAAATAAACTTACCATGAATGAGTCGTGTAGTCTATGTTTAATATCGGAAACTATGGTGTTCTTTGGCGGTAAGGGTCTGGGGGTTGAGGGATTGCGCGACATTTCAATAGTGTTAGTGACAGTTCGGCCAATCGAAATGGTTCATCGGAGATGAGGCACCCGGGGTGGTCATTGGAGTGACTTGGTTTGTCTTAGGGTTGCGCGGTCAGGTACTGGAGCGTCAGGTCCGGATAGCAGATTCCCAACAGTGATAGGCAACCAGCGCAAAGGATGGAGTGGAGCATCCGGCGAGAGTTTGCGTTGCATCTGTGGTCATTGGCGAGCCAGGAGAAGAGCCGCAGAGAGAGGGCAGTCTGGAATTTGTTCCAGCTGGAGTTACGGTGAGTAAACAAAAATTGGAAACAACGATAACAGTCAGTTTCTTATGAACATTACAGGGACCAGACGGCTGCCTTAAAATGCCCAGGAGGTATATTCCCATTGACGGGACGTGGGCAACAAAAACCGCCTGCTTTCTCGCTATAAGATGCGTGACACAGTCAGTCCTAGGCTGCATGGCTCTTATTTGTAACGCGTTCCGCTTTCATCTTCTGACATCTTTGCAGATGCAGATTACAGTGGTCTGATAGGACAGGCAGAGCAATGTTTAGTGAATAGAGTCACTTTTTGTTCCGTTTTTGGAACTCGTCTGGTCTATGAGCCTGGTGTGCATGCTACAGGGAATCAGTTATGACTTATCATGTGGTGAACCGCAAGTGTTTACTAATTCCAATTGCCAAGAAAGGGCAAAACTGAATGAGTCGCGGATGGCAATGTGGGCTGGATGCTAGGACAGGATTTGCCACGAGACTTCATGGAAAGGAAAGAAGGGAGAAGCATAAGAATATTGGGATCAGTAATTTGTGTCTGAACAGGACGATAGCAACTTGTAATATAGTAGTTTCAGTGAGCGCTCATGGATAATTAATGAAGATCAACGACAGTTGTTATTGACGTCAGCAGACGTACCAGATGCGTGGTTGGGGAACAGGGGCATGTTGGAAAACTGAGGGTGGGTGGTGAAGCATAAGTGGATAGTCCGATGAGCTACTTCCCCAGACCGTCTAACAAAGTAGGCAAACGCTTATCTACCGAACAAGGGCGGTATGGGGTTTCCCCTTTCGCAGGGTCAGGTCTAGGCTGATGGCATGCATATTCATCGTAGAAGGTGGCCCATTCCCTCGCAAGCCGAATGTGCTTTGGTCGCTGGGCTCAGACTGATCCATCAGAAACTTTCTTTTTTCTAACAGAGTAATGGTTGAGCCCATGTAGGTACTTTTCCTAGATCCTCCGCCTGACCTTAACTTTCCGTGTTGTTTTTTCGGAACTGCTGGGGTGGTCTGTTTTCCTCCACCTTCGGAGATGCCGAATCAGGCCTGTCGTAGTCATTTGGGTTTTCGAATATACGTATTAAAGAAAACAAAAATGGGAACATGCAAGCACACGGAGGATGGTGGTTTAAGCCGTAAAACACAGACCTGTGCGCATGGCTCAGTCATCGTCGACGCCCTCTCTTGCTTTCATTAACGGGCGCCGCCTGAAGCTTACACATGTGGACTTGTGTGTTGCATAAGCAAAACATATTGTCCGTGTGACGTGGACAGATTTTCCCTTTTTTATAAACGAAACTAGGCTGGGCACGTAAGGAAAAGAAATCTGCCTGAATGGAGTCAGCAGGTTACTGGGGATCGAGATGAATATGTAGGAGGAGTAAAAGGAACCTCGAGTGTGTTCTCTGATGAAATGCCTTCGAAGAGAGAAACTATTTACGGTAATACCCAGCATAAAGATAGGATCCTTTATGTTGTCAGAGTAAAAAAGAGGCAGAGAAATCTATGGGGAAAGGAACCGGGGGTGAGAAGACCGATATAAGTAGGGCTAATTGCGGTTATAGCTGCCATAGAATCTAGCATCCTTCTGTTATCACGGACCTTAATGTCATTTAGCGTTGTTGGCTGAGATCCACGTTTTGGAGACTTCAATGTAGTAACTGTTTAAATCCTGAACCAGCTTCGTACACCCGAGTCTCCGAGAGATAAGGGTCGTATATACGAATAATGGTTTAAACAGTCAGTAGTTTCCGGACTTCGTTTTTGAAGATGTTAGACGACGATAAAAAACGCAACTTTTGGGGCAATGAATTCCACAAAATACAATATTTCAGATTAAAAACGTCCGAACTAGGGTTGAATGATAACAAAGAACTTATGTGGTATGGTGACCAGGGTAGTACCGAGAAGAAGGGCAGTGAATAGGAAGGTGGGGAACATATATGCCGCCGGTATTTGCCCACTTTTTGTACCTGCAGAGTTTGGAGGCTGGTAAATCACTATCTCAAAGGAATATTTCGTTCTGCAGTCATGTTTGTTGAAACTTTTCTAAAAACTGGATTACGTAGCTGCCGCCAATGGCATTTAGCTTGGTGCTAGCGTGCAGAGCACACCCTTAGCCTTCCCCTCCCTAGTCGGTCCCCAAGATGTCCTCTCCCTGCGTGTCCAGCTCGCCATCCCAAATACCAGCGTGCGCCAAGCTATCGGCAACACCGCCCACCAACGCATTTCACAGGTCTACGAGGTTTCGGAGCTCAGGGGTTTTGGGCATAGGCATTGGCCACCAGTGCCGGCGCATCTGTGTGCTCCAGTCATCGCAGTGTCTTTGCATGTGGGCTGTGTCCGTGTAGAATGGACTGCTTGTTGCTCGGTCGCTACCGGTTTAAACAAAGAATCGCGCACCTGCAAGCTACTAGCAAGCTGAACGCCTGGGGTTTATTGGTCCCGGCCTTATTTTAATTTGGAGCCCCCAGGCTCGGTGGATCTAGCTTTCTTATATATTTTGGACCCGAAATTAAGTATGACAGTTCTGCTACACTGCTCAGCAGGACTATTACTAGAGCTGCTCAGAACGCATGGTAGCTTCATTGCTGCGGTGTTTCGCGGTCACCACTGGGTCCGGATATGTTGACGTGTGTGTCAGTTGAAGGCTAGATTCTGAGGCATACCACTTCTTCAATGGTGGCTCCCACGGAGGCCAAAAGTAATGCCACTCGAACCAGTCTTGGGTTGGAAGTGGTCGTTAGGTGCGATGGCCTCGGCAGTGAGCTAATTCCACAAACTACCAGCCCTTTGATGGGTAACTTTGGTGCTATGTATTCCCATTGTTCCAGGTCGTGAAAATCGCGACGCCAATGGTCATCGTCTCTCGACTCTGATATCCCACACAATGATGCTGTGGGCCTAGAACTGCAGTTTTCCCTGCACTCTGGTTTGTCTCTTCAAATATGCAATGCTTTGGGAGAAACGCGCACCCCGAACAACCCAGAAGTGATGCCGATGACACCAGGTTCCCAGTTCTCCGGACGATTCTTATGTTGCCTAAAGTTTTTGCAAACGCTGTATCTCTGCTCGTTGCCAGAATTCTGAGACTCACTGGTCACTGGTTTGCAGATGACACAGGGATGCCGCTGTTGCGCGCCTCTTACTCTGGGTGCGAGGGTGAGGGAGATTCGTTGACAATGAATACACTAACAGATTTGGCGCTTTGGCCAGTATCCTGCATGTTCTGAGGTGTTGCATTGGAATTATCCCGTGTCTCCACTTTCCTAAATATCACCAACCAGTCTCCTCTGGTGCAATTACAACTTCTTTCCTTTCTGAGGCGCTCGTGAACATCCAAGAGGCGTACAAGTGGTTACTTGTTTGTGAGCTAGAATTGGGGCCCCGTTTCTACCCCATCGTCGGTGTTTTGCCGTAGGTTCACTGCGGCATTTGTTGAGTCGGTTTAATGGGTAAAACCCCAACCGGAATTCCTACCTGGCTGCCCTTCCTCGCATACGGCCCCTGTATGTACGTGTCAACTTCCGAATGCTAATTCGGTTTTTGGCCTCTTACCTATTGCAACAGATTGTCCAACACTCGTTAAGGCTCCTGATTATATGCGCATAATTTTAAGCCAACGTCCATTTTTATTTGTTATTAATGACGTTCTGTACTCTTTCGGAGATTATGTAGCGAACAGCTGCCAAGGGTTGTGCTCGCAGAGCAATTCAGTTTTTTCACCCTTTTGCAGATGTAGATTGAGGGACTGGATGCTCTATTTCGGGAGAGTAAATGACGCTTTCCCTCAGGCGTCTCACAGGTAGGGCAAAATATTTTCTTTTGAATGACAATGTCAATAGCACAGGAAGCTTCATCTAACAAAGAACCTGTCATTAACATTACATCACTAGCAATCAGCGCCTTTCTCAGTTAAAAATAGTCAACCGTATTTGGGCTCACCTTTCGGCTCTGTTTGAGGTGGAAGGCTTACTGCACAAAAGGAGGCATTTCTTTGGCACCAAAATAAGAAACAATAGAAGACGAGCGAACGAAGTGCAGAGAAAAAGAAATATTCATGGAAAACAAATTGGACGTTGTCTTCGGAATATAAGATAATGGAGGAGGCATCAGACGGAAAAAATGTGCTGAAGTACCCTTAAATGATGCAAGCATAGTCAGTTTACTCCAGTCAGCTTCCTTCTGGGATAGAGCTCAATGTGGTTTCTAAAAATATATTTACATATATATTTTTTATACCATCTTGTTATCGACATCGGTAAGCATTCGGGGCCATTGGCCTGTTGCGTGTTACCGTTAGACTGCTCTAGAAGGGAAAGGGCGTTTCGGTGACCATCAATGCAGTTTGTATTTAATCTGTGGCTCCATTCCTGCGGTAATGCAGGATGCTTTAGAAGACATCCTGGAAGTGGACTTCTGACTGGCATTTAAAGAAAACCTGGTTAGGGTGGATTCACTGGACGACATTTTGCTTGATTTGGGACGTACGGAAGATGCTTCCTGGTGGGCTTTTTACAGAGCTAGGCGATGGAATTACAATGAAGCAACTGTAGCGCCTGTATGATATGTGATTGCCGTTATTATAATATTAGGTACTGTTTTTGTAAAACCATCTTAGCTTGGTGGAGAGCTTGGTGATCAACGGATGACATGTCATCGTGGATTAAAATATTTTACACCAAACTCAAGTAAAGTAGTCATCTCCAGCCTGCTTTGACTCCGAAAATCCAGTAACTGGCTAGAAGGGGACGTTGAAGAACAATGCAGTGTATCGTGAGAAGCGGAAGTCAGCTTGCCATTTTCTGTTAAACGGGAACAACTGAAATTGCCTCGCTGTGCTCCGTCTATTGGTTACTGCGACATTCTGTTTAAAGGACGGTGTAAGTAAGGTAT
Source organism: Fasciolopsis buskii (assembly GCA_008360955.1). Lineage (NCBI taxonomy): Eukaryota > Metazoa > Platyhelminthes > Trematoda > Plagiorchiida > Fasciolidae > Fasciolopsis > Fasciolopsis buskii. The sequence continues at coordinate 17,833 of LUCM01003047.1, read as the reverse complement.
TACGAATCAAATGTATTGGAAGAACTGGATGAAGACGTTGGTCATTTTCATAACGTTCTGAGCGCCGAGTTTGGCGTTTCGGTGGCAAATGTTTCATCCCCAGTCGATGTCGTCGTCAGTGCAAATAAGCAGGTGTTGGAGTTCCTCTCTACTTAAAGGGTTGCCATGGACTTTGACTTTGAACTTTTTCGAAGTCCTTGACCTAGAATTTGTGCCCCGTTTTTCGCCTGAAACCCATTGGCTTGACCTTTGACCTTGGAACATTACCGTTTGGCTCGAGAAACGTGATCCGTTTAGTTGTGTGCCGCCCTTTTTTATTTCGATTATGAGAAAATTATTTGATTCGGTTCCGCAGAGATCAGGCAAACTTATTCAGATGTGATTTTTGACCTGCATCACTTGTGTTCCGGTGCTACCAACCATCCGATATATATGTCTCCCATCTGAATGTACCCGTAACCCAAATTAACTAGACTATCGACTGAAGTATTCGAAAAATTTTAAGCTTCTAAAACCCCTCTCCAGTGCTTCGTGGTTGCCCGTTTCAGGATTTATTTTGTGCTACTGCGCACATCAAAAAAACTAAATGGAGCTGGTGCAACACATAACCATGAGTAACGTGCATCTTTAAATCCACTGCAACATCAGCCACGTCCAAAAACTCTAACTACCCAAGTCGCCGCAGGAAATATTCAAATACGTTCACTTATTTCACGCCCAATTACGAAACGAATTTTCCACCATCAAGCCTGGCAGTAATAATAATTTTAACATAGGCGGACCGCACTATGACATAAATCAGTGGGGTCAGACGGAGGCATTCATTAAAACAAAATGAACTTGCCGACGGGCTTATTAGAGCCACGGTTGAAAAACGTCCGTGGGGAGCTAATAATTTGATGCATTTTCTCGTTTGATACTCCACTCTGCACGCATTTCTAACCACCACATTTACGACTGTGATGTAATAGCTGCAGTGGAAAGCATTCCCAAAAATGCCACACCCTTTAAAGTCTTAACTGAGTTTACCAAAGTGTAACCAATGCTTCCTCACCAGCGTTGACTGGGAACAAGGGAAGCTTTGCAAATCGTTGTGATGGAAAGTGTTTCTTAAAATTATAGGTTCAAAAAGTGATTGACGCACCCAGCAACGGCAGGGAGGTAAAAAATTGTGCCTTGGAATTCATTATGCACAAACCCCCAGATGAAAAGCGAAAGTTAATATTACTCGTGAACCAGCCCGGGGCTCGCGATGCTTTTGTTCAATATCGATTAATCATATTACTGCTCCCAGAAGGGCTGGATTAAAAACTCAGTTTTTCAAGATATCCACAGAATCGCACATTTTTGTGCACCGAAAAATGCGACAATATCACCACCGGTACAAACGAATGATCCTGAGACTGAACACCTTGCACTACTGATCGACGTCGTCCATTATTGTAAACTTTTGAGACCATAGTATCACCCTATTTTCATTTTTTGGAATAATTCGGCCTATCAATTGAAAAACATTTTCACCCGACTGATTATGTTGTAAGTTGTGATCACTCAAACTGAATGCTTCGCGAAAAACCAAAATAAATCTAAGTATAATTAATATTGCCTTTATTATTATCAACGAAGTCAACAATTAAGCGCCTAATTTATTAAGGGACCCAGTGAGTTGATGGCGGACAATGCGGCCCTTCGATGTACTAAGCTAATAACTTGGGGCAAAGGCACAAGGTCACGGAAAGTGTGACAGGTGCTGAGCGCTTAAGCATGATTCTCCACCGACGGAGTGGTCGGGCGGGTGGTCAGTTTGAACTAGAACTTGGGGAGAGGGTACCCAGCAAAACTTGATAAGGCCCTGTAAGAATCATAATAGAGCGGGGTATCCCTTTACGTTCCGAGTTTAGTGTTAGAGAAAACGGCATGGCAATTCTATTGGTGTGTCCAGTTTAGAGTATGTGCGTTTTACTCCCGTTGCGCATCACGGAAAGCCAACTTGCGCACGTGCTCTTCTGTCATACCAGCTACCTCCCAGTTTGTATCTTATATCATCTTTTGTTTCCCATCTGTTTCCCGCCTAAGTCGCTAAACGATGTGCCCCTTTTACTTTGCTAGGGCTCCCGGCAGATTGGTACTCCAGCAGACTCGCGTACTTGCTCACACACTGATATCTGCAGGTTGGCTCACGCCATTGCACGATTGCCAGACTTTCGGTCCGCGGCTGACGCCAAAGCCAAGCCGCCGATATAACTCATTATTTCATATCATTCAGTCCTGCCGCTGTGATGACAAGCAAGTCATACCCCAACCTCCGCGTCTTTCACCCGGCTGGCTCGACCAGCCCCTGGAATCCCATGGCCAGGCTGCCTTTGACTAAACCGCATATATCATCTCCTCTCCAACTTTCATTTACAATGGTTTTCCCTACAAAAGCGTCGGGCAGTCAGATCCACCGATTCGATGGGCGCTCACCGGGATGACAACTATGCTCCAGCGGTGCGATTCTGCAGCTAAGTTGGCGGATCAGCTTTCCTGCATCCACCTCCTGACGATTCTCAAGTTAAGCTTCCGGCACAATCGGTATCACACGATAGCTCTCTTGCGTTTAGCAACTTTCTCAGAGGGAAAACCTCAATTGGTATTTGATGCGGTCTGGCTTTCTGCACACATCTCACCATTCAAGACTGAGGCCCATGGTCAACCTGAACCCTTGTTGTGGCATGCCTGATTGGTAACAGATGGCTCCCCTTACCAACCTCACGTCACAAAATGCATCTGACATTGCAGTAGATTTTTTTGGTTACCCATTAATCACTCGGTAGATCACTTTCCTTTTTTCAGCCCTGTTTCCCCATTGTACACATCCAAAATTTAGGAAGTGAAAGTTGCCTACGGCAAACTTTATCTGAATCCAAAAATTTCACGCGGACAGCTTTTATTCAGTGCCACCCTCATTTGCCTTAGGCAGTTGCACATCTAAATTTCCAGTCTTTGGTTTTCCTTGCTGTGGGTGTTTGTTTGGTAGGTCCCTCACCAGAATACGCAATCCTTCTCGCAGCACCTCTGAATTTCTCTCTTGTTTATAGATTGTGATTTTTGTCGCCGAGCATTGTTGTTTTCGACATGCTCGATCTATTTTTATCTCCACTATTGTCCATTGATGTTAAAAGATACGGTTTACTTCGGTCTTTGAAGAGCTATCTCAATGAGGTTCACATCCATCACAATCTGAATTTGATAGCAGAGGAAGAAAGTCTGTATGAGCAGTATCCCAGCAGGTGTGTTTGCCATCATAGACCCTTGCACAAAGGAGTCCATTTTGACAGCTCATGACTTGCTCTGCATAAGCATAAGGCAGTCTGAGTGATTCACGCTAAAATGATTAACTGCTACCGGCGAAAGAGTCAATTAGCTCAATTGTTTTTGTGAACTATTCTTTATCATGTGTTTTTCACTCACATAGGACCCAAAGTGTCATAATGGCTATTGTTTTATCAAACCTCCAGCCTCTCCTACGTCAGCGTTCACCACCCCTGCTATTGTCGCACGTTGCGGGCATGCATGTCGCATGCGTCTTTGCACTCTCAGGACTTCCGGATACATGTTTAGTCCTTTGTATAACTTCTGTTTTGTGTCAGGTGAACTTTGCAGAACAGAGAAGAAGTGATCTAGACACTATTCTATCCTAATAAATTATTCCTGCACCTTTACAAAACGATATTAAGGCCCTGAATAATGCCCGAAGGTGCCATTTGAGGCCATATGAATTCTTTAGAGACGTGGTAGAATGTCCTATGATCAAAGACGTTTTGACTTAGATCTTTTCCGCTCGACAGAATGAGTCGCCAGGGTAAACTGATAGCGCCTCCTTAGATAGTGAACACCCGGAAAACTATTAACCTGGAAGTATTTTTAGCAGGAAAGCGATTGTCGCACCCGATCACTAGGGGATGCTTAAGAAAACGATCTGGGCTGGTAATTAGGTGGCAATTTTTGAATAATCGTATAAGAAATATGTAGAGCAAACCTTCCAGAGGCTTGAAAACAATTCACAACGCATTCCACGTTAAACATGCCATGGTTCAAAACTGGAACGAGACACGTCCTGAGACAAAATAACAATGAATGCGTTTAGGGTAAGCTTTTGATCATACATTTCAGCGTTCCTGATTTGCACAGCACCGTTTTTGGACCCCTCGGAAGCGCTTTTTTCAAATACAGTTTGAATTTTGTTGCTCCCGTTGCTAAACCTCGATGGCCAGTATTAGCACGGAAGCTGCAACTGGTGTCCCCAAACTTTGGAGAAAGTCATTGCGGGAACCATTACCTTATGGAACCATTTTGATCGTGCATTGTCTGTGCTGCGTTTGGTTTCTAGTTTCGCGCTTTTCAAAGAACCGAACTGTTGTGTTACTGCGGGGTTTCAAATTTTTAACTGTTGCGTGTAAACCGACTTGTTCCCGTTGAAACACTGAAATACCTCCAATTAGTTCACCTATTCACACTAATCAATATACGTCTCTGGGTGCACTCATTATTCAGGATTTTTTCTACAACGATTATATCCCATGATTTCCGTGGATGGATTTCTAGACGCCATTGTTTTGACCTGTTACTCTTGTTCTGCGGATTGTTGATTTTTTTAACCGTATGCGGAAGCCAGCAAAATGAGGTTTGGAAGTATCTGAAATTCACTCCCGAGAGGGCTGTGCTAGGATTGCATTCATATACGAAGAGCGTTAGAAGGCCATTTGCGCACATCAAATGGGTATCTCAGGACGAGTCTTGCATGGGCGCGAAATTACAAAGAACTAGAATAATTAAGCTCACTTAAGGGACCCAAAGCTAGCAGCGTCTTCCTTTGTTGTCCTTGAGAATAAGGGTCTAAAATTCGAGTTCCTTAAAAATCCAGCCGAATTTAATAGCAGCTGAGCTTCTCTACCCTTGCCCTTTCTTGTGGAATCGTGCATCAGTGGTGAAAGTACGCTGCAGCGGAGGGGCAACTTACCCACTGTCTTTAGCTCAATCCAAGTGGATATTTACGATTCTGATAACAAACCAGTTATCACGTTTGTCAGCACACTCAACAAAAAGCATTTCTCCCCACCAATGAGCACAAGCCACAGCCGTGTCTTCCAGGAAAACGGGTAACTTACAAACTGAAGTTTCAGAGGATTGGATGAACAGGCAGTACGCCAGAAAGACCCCAAACATTTTCTGCTTTACTTCACAAATCCGTCCTATTCAAAGATGATATGGGCTCAAACGGAAGCAGACCTCCAATTATCTCCTGTAATCCTGTCCTCTTTCTGCGGTTTCCAAAACACCGTCGACATTTGCACCTAATTCACCCCTGGGGAAAGACAGAGAAAGAAAAGGGCTGACGACCAAGCCAAGGAAAAGCAACTCTGTTTCAAGCAAAATTCCCCTGCCTTCCACAACAACGGCGTAGGCGAGCATGCGACAACAACTCCTCTGAACTCTGGCCTGGGTGTTTTTCACTTTGTCTCCACACCAACCGCCTCTGTTTCGTAAATAAAATACCAACCCCCAACTAGTTGGAACACGCCAGAAGACCCCACCTGCTAGCTGCCACTGAAATAGTTTCGGGCATACTTGAAGGATGGATGGCTATCAGCGGTTACGCAACAGTGCTAAAAGGGTCACTCACAGGAAATTCGGGTGAAACATGAGCATATCCTAGCATCGCTTTCCTATATTATCTCACCATTTGACCAGCAGAGATAGGTCTTGTTGACTAAGTGTGGGCCAAAATCAAATTTCCCATTTTGGAAGCTAGCCAGGTGGATATTATCTGTCGGCCGCCACGAGTAAACACGGAGTATTCTGGCAAGTGTAGAACAGTCAATTGGTTTTTGCGGCAGACGCCTCCACTCTCACCTCTTTGTTCTAGGAAACTGAGTGAAAGGTGGCCTCATGAAATTATTCGGTCAGGCCGTTGTTCATTTGGTCGCAGACATGCCTTAGTTCCAACACGTTAACATACTCACGGTGTATTAATCAGGGCACATTTGGCCTTAGTGCTTTGCAGTGATAATCATTAGTTAATAATAATAATGTATATTTCTCGATTTGCGAGATGCATGCGCAAGGCAAGATCAAGTTTTTCACGGATGATGCACAGGAAATACGGACAATATAAATCGAAGCGAGAGGGGGCGAGAGCGACCTTTCGTAATTCGGAAGGTTTGTTTGTTTTTGTATATTTCTCGAACATACGAGTCATGCGCAAGGTAAGTTCAAACTTGGGCCAAGAAGGCATAGTGCAGACACGGAAAACGTATCGCGGGCGCAAAATATGGCTGAAGGGCAACGGCTGTCGCCCCCCGTTGGCCGGGATGCTCGGTAACCAAGAGATTTGCATGGTGGAGATCAGTGTCAGTATGATTGTGATAATGGAATGGAGATGAGTGAAAACCAGACTGGATATCAAAAAGGCAGTATAAAACTCGAAAATTCTGAAAGCATAGTCCATTAAGCGAAGAAAGCGGCGACGATGGATGGGAATCGTGCGATCGTAACACTAATACATGAGGTTTGTTTCGGGCAATTTTGAGTTCATAAATTTCGGCTGGGTCTAGAGATGAAGGTGGCATCGGAAAAAAATAAGGAGAACCGGAGTCAACTGAGGCGATGTCTGGTGGACTTTTGTGGATAACTGTTACCAGGAGCATCGATCTATTGCCAAATAAAGCAGACGAGAATAAAGGTTGATGAAACACGACGGTCCTCAGCTGTTTTCGGATGTCAATATGCATTGTGAACGTCAGTTTATATCAAATGCCAATAAAAATGCTGTCCATTAGTTAGTACGTTTTGTATCGATTTGGCAGAAAAACTTTTGGAAGGAGCAAGAGGAAGCCAGTACAAAATGGTGCACGTGAGCTTATGAGCTACAGTACAGTTTACCACAACTGCTAATGGGTGGGACTGTCCGAGTGCTGGCCACCCAACCTGAAAAACACCGTTTGAGGGTGAATGCAGGAGGTCATGGTGCCAAATTATCTAGGCATACTTGATCGTGTCTTTCTCCTTTCTGGCTGCATTCTTAATTGACCGACGTGTAAACTACAAAGCGGAAGCTCTTGCTTCTCCCGCAGAACTGACTTTCGAAAGTGAGTAACTTTCTAGTCCGCCAGCTGAAGCCCATGGGTCTAGGCACGAACCTGGATGCCATCAACCATCACGCCGGGGGATGCACCAAACGGGCTGATCACGTGTTTACTCCAAATTCAATAGCTTCACGAGAGAGCACACCATACCCCCAGCGTTCCATAAGCAGCCTCCTAGATGAGCGCTTTAAATGGTTGGCCAGGTCCTGGTTCATCGGGCCAGCTTCAAAACTAATTCCAACCCTCTGAAAGAAGAGAATAGAAGAGCCCTTTATACTTCATAGAGACAAATCCTCTCTAAGTGTATCCTTCATAAATTCAGACTGCGGATGAAGAAACCAGGTGCAGCATTTTTTACCCTCCGGCGTGCCAACGAATCCTCAGCAGCCCCTTCTTTTCAAGCGGAAGGTATGTTTAAGTCACGTTTGGTATGTTTTCTCTGTGCCCCAAGTTCTCTTCCCTGGATTGCCAAAATTGTCTGTAGCCCATAATCTGAAGTGGGGAATCCGCTTCTGGGGCCTAACAGTTCGAGTTCAGTGAGACTGGATGACATTCATCTCAACACATTTAATGAAGCGTGCGCCGCGTTGGCAGAATTTTACAACCTTGGCTTTCGGAACTGTTCAGGTTCCGCCACTTTCCCGCGTCGCATAAATAGCAGTTGCTGGCCCTATTTTTTAAATGGGGTCGACACCAACCAGCTAGCTACAAACCCATTAGTCTAATTAGCATTTCCAAGTAACTTCTCGGACCCATTCAATCATGCCATGTTGGTGCATTTGAGTGACAACAATCTCCTTGCTCCCCACTTCCACAGCTTCCTAGATGGCCTTATGCAGCAAACATTCCATGTCCTGTGGACAGGAGTCCGTGACGGGATAATCTCACACGAAATCCTTGTGATCTTTGCAAATGCCTTTGAACAGGTGCAGCATATTTATTTGCTGTATAAACTAGAGTTTAGTGGTATTTCCGGTCGGTTAGCTCTTGTCCGTAGCTTTCTCACAGGTCTGTCCTTCACCATCAAACCGAGGTCCTCAATCTCTGATTCATCTCTAATCCGGCAAGGATCAGTGGTTGGCTCCCTTCCGTTCCTGATTTAGGTTAACGACCTTCTTTGTAACATCCGAAGAGGCGGAGATGTCACCTAAAAGAATGAACAAGGGGTATTGCACTCCGTTATGCATCACGTGAATTGCCGCTCCATCGGTTGCGGCCTGCCGGTTGGTGACGAAAGGTGTCGAAGTAAGTCGTTTGGTAATACTCCAATTCAACACTTGTGGGTTATGGGAAATACAAGGATCCAGAATGTTCAATAGAAAACTTGGTATCCAGGGTCACCAAGGTGTTATCTTTCGCCATCAAAAGTTAGCCAGAATTTTGGCTTTCGCGTCCTTAACGTGGAGAGAACTAACTTTGCACCTATGCCCGTAAAAGATTTACAAATATTTTGTAGGACCTACGCTTGGCTTATAATTGAATATGGCAGCAAGATCGCACATTTTGGGCTGGCCAGAAATCACGATATACTTGATTGAGGTCAGAGGAAGGACACGAGCCTGCTTCGCAGCCGACCACGCTAAGTTCCCCTGGAAACTTGCAGATAAAGCAGTGATCTATTTCACCTGCATGGCCTGTTCTTCTAGGTCTGCCGGAAATGTACTTCACGTGTTTCAGCTCGATCACACCCAGTAGGTGCTGCAGAAAGTGTTCAGATATCATCTTAGAATGAATGAAAGTGCGAAGGACGTTCTTTGCGTCCGCATGTAACAGTTTGCCCCAAGAATCTACGAAGGCCGAGAATAAAAACCTTAAATTGAGGCTAAATAGGTTTTAGGGTATTTCTCATCTTAGGTCATTACTGTCGTCCCCCTGAAAAATGGAATGATACAGAAGACTGAAATAAAACAAAAAAACATCGTACTTATGGATCCGATGTTTCTCCCCTTCCTTTCTCGTGTAACTGCTTGCGGGTTCAGTACTAGAAAACGCCCATATAGTACCGTTCTCTGACCATAGGGGTGAACTGAGCATTCTATCTTTCCTCGCTGAAAAAACCAGGCCGCTGGAAATGGAAGTGCGAGGGTCCTGAGTACACAAGAAACACAAGACGTGGGTGGTAACAAGATTTGTCTTTGGCCCGTGCGACATATCACAAAATCAAACAACCACCTTTGGGTCATGTTTGCCTGTTTGTTCATAAACGTCTTGGCGTCTTTGTTGCTATCTACTATTCGTACGTTTTTCGAAGTCAGAAGATCCGCGTCATATTTGCGCCTGGCAAAGATATGCGGGAAGGGACGTGCATCAGAGGGGGTAAGCATGAAGAGCCCCGAGCTGACGAACAAAAGATAACATGTGTACGGCTCAAAAAATGGTTTGTAAGCCATATAGAGATGGTGACTAAGGCCTGTTCTAAGCGAAAGCAGCCGGTGGCGCGACCAATAAATCTGGATGCGCTGCTGTTCACAAGATCAATTTTGACACTATAAGAAAAATTTTGACGATAGGCCACTGTACGCTTAGGTGGCTAGCAGGAGTTCATTGGTTCCAAACATAAGGGCAGCACGAAGAATGGCAAGTGGCTAATTGTCGTCACATCCGATGTGGTGGCTGTTACTGAGGTGTGGTTGCGGCAGGGAGAGGATGACGATAATCCAATGGCGCGGGATTATTTATAGCTTAGAATGGATACAGCGGATGGAGGAATAGGAGGCTGGACGGTGATATTATTGGCTGAAATATATGAGGCTCAGGAAGGCAACAAACTGCATATCCCAAACACAAAGCTCTGAAAGTCATCCTCACGACCAGCGGCTCGAGGATCTCAGTTGTAGGTGTGTACCGTAGCCCGGGATAGAGGCCAGTCGGGGATGGGGAACAGTTTCTATTTCTTAGTGTGTGGCCTGCAGGAAATTTTCTCAGGCAGGGGGATTTTAACACCCCCGAGGTTGACCGGGTTTTCGAGAAAGTCCCGGAAGGTATCTTTAGGCATCAAGCCTTGCAGTTCGTGCACGAAAGTGGGATGGTTCAACAAGTCACACAAATGACTCAATGGAGTTTTGGGCAAGTATCTTCAACCTCTGACTTGGTACTCACGAGGACACTGAAAGATGTAGGAAGCATCGAGTTCGAAGAGCCAATAGTAAGGAGAGACCATGCTGCATTTTCCGACCGCACTTGGAATTCCGTGTTCGGGTATGGAGACCGTATTTGGTAAGGGATAGGAAAATGCTGGGACAGGTTCATTGTCTTTAAATGCTGGTTTTGAAATTTGAGGCATATAGAATATGATCGGAGGTTGAGTTCGCTTGGTTTTTCACTCCCTGGGAAAACGCGGGCAAACAGACTACTTAATAAGGGCCTTCAGGGTATTTAGAGGCATGGGTGAGATATGGGGTCACCGTGGAGTCACATTACAGATAAGGTGGAAGGAAACACTTAGAGAGAACGGGAACACGATTGTACGAGTTCACGTAACCGCCGGGTTGAGGAGCAAATCGTTTCCCATACGAGTAGTGAATGACTGAAACAATCTACTGTAGGATGTAGTAGAGGTGGTATCGGTGCGCGAATTTGAAGGAAAACTAAACACTGTATGGCTAGCCGTGTTTGACGAGGACAGGGTGTGAAATATGGGGATGAGGAGATGGTCAAGGGGAAAGCATCTCACAACTCATTTTTCTCCATGTAGGAAATTAAGAAAATTTCCTCCTTCCTGTTATCGAAGCATAATCAGATCCAAGGGGTTCTGGGTGCAAGAACCTGGATGATCGGGCATGTCGTCGTATAGCCTTGTTAGCTAACGGGTACTGGAGCTGGAACTAGAACTGGAGCTGAACCTGTCTGGGGTACATAGCGGACGGGCACCTCGGGTCCTGCTGGGTGCATACGGTGTTCCATAGGATCTGGTAGCAATGTTGTCTGGGTCGCAATTAAGTCTGGATGCTCCGGTGGAGCCTTTGTCCGTTGGAGATAACGTTTATGTTGGCACCGGCACAGAGAGAATTGGTACGGTTGCATTTATCGGCGAGACGAAATTCGCCAATGGTGAATGAATTGGCGTCATTTTGTCCGCTCCCATTGGAAAGAACGATGGTTCAGTTTCCGGCATAAGCTATTTTAAGTGTAAGCCAATGCATGGCATATTTTCGAAAAGGCACAATGTTCGGCTTGTAAAAGGTGTTGTCGACGTGAGTGATTCGTAATCTGGTAACAATATTTAACACTTCCAGTGATGTTTTTTATTCCGTCTACGTGATTGTTGAGAATGTAAAACTAGGAGGTAATTTCGCCAAGTTATGGATTGATGCAGCCTTGCATCTAGCGACTGCCGTCAGGCGTATGACGTCTGAAGTCATTGCATAGAAATGATCTCAGTGACAATAAATCTTGGCGTAGTGTTACTTTTTGCTTACCTGTCTGACCCATTGAACTATACAAAATGGTCTATCCTAAGCGGAAGACTGAAACGAACGTGAAAGACCAGGGGTTAGGGACTCTCATCGTCCTCCAAGTTGGGTTTGGCTTCAGCTGATAGCTCCATCAGAAAAATGAGTGGGAACATACCTTATTCAAAAATGTAGGCCTACTCAGAACTACCGCAGCTGCCTTGAAAACAGATTGTTATTAGGACCGAATAATTTGGTTGGGAACCTCAATCTTGCTTCAGCTTAGAGGCTGTATTCCCCAACAGTACCTGTCCACGGATCCCCACGTCTACAAGTGATTTCATATTGCATCTGTCTTCGTGCAGAATAGTCAGAATCACGATACTCATTCCGTCGAGCGGATTGGGTAGTGATGAAAGTATTTCCAGAATTCCCCTTACTAAACCTACCTTCTGTCCCCAACCGTTTCCTTTTGCCCCCTATCTACCCAGTATGGTCCTGCTGGTAACACGCTTGACGCTTGCAACGGTTTATCGTCGAGCAGTGTGGTAAAGAACCGTCACTCCGATAGCTCACACCTTCTCGATCCTTATCAGCCTCTGAATGTCGTTTTCTTCAAAGTACCGATCCTCATACACGCTGATCAACAGGCGTGTTTAGCACTCACATTGGACTTATTTGTGATTGATATCTGCTACGTAAGTGAAGCACAAATTCAGAATTTAAATAATGCAGTTAAGCTAACTGCCCCCGATGTCCCATCAAGATAATTCCTTCGTACATCTGGAGTTGAAGAAGCTCGAGCTTCGGGCCTGCCTACACGGATTATTGGTCGCGGAAAGTCGCACCAGAACCGCGGTCATCTGGCGGACACATACCGTTAATTGGTTTCCGTTTTTTGCGTGGGTAATCAGCCACAGAACCACGGTAATGACTGCTCTTGTGCTAGCTGGGGTGATCTACAGGTAGTTCTGTTAAGCGAGACTGATGCGGCCCGGAGACCGGATCCCGGTTACTCATGCGCCGCTAGGCTCCAAGGGTAGGTCGGCTCTTGAAACAGATAACTTTGTTAAGCGCAGCTTATTTGTGATCTCGCCATATACTCTGGAAAACGGTAGCGCTATTAAGCATAAGGACAAGTTTTATGGTGCACTCGCCGCTCGTTTGTAGGAGAAAAGGCTGTGACATTACAATGGTGGCAGGTGACTCTAATGCACATTTTGGAAATTTAGTGCTTAAGTAGCTTATCTAGACGATTGCCATAACTTGCGCGCTCATCGTACGAATAATGGAGACAGACTTCATAGTTTTTGTGTTGGTAGTCGTTCTCTCCTGTCTAGTACGAAGTTTCAACACAATTCTCCTCCTACAGTGACATGGCTATCTAAGTCGATAGGTTGTCTGAGTCAAATCGTTCATATCGCAGAAGGCTAGCGTTGGTACCGTTTTATCCAGAACTGTAGATCGTATTGGTCCACGCACGCCAAATCAGACAATGAATTAGTTTTGATGTGATTTTCGCCTCAACTCCGGCTACCAATGGAGACCTCAAATCCGATAGGCCGTACAACTTTTGCCCGACTAGGCTGTTAGCACCAGTTACGAGCAAAACTATCAGATAACCGAAGAACTCCCACAGAAAGCTATGCCGATGAGCACTGGGATGAAATCACTCGGGCAACGGACTTAACAGGTTTCGCTTGCGGTCTTAAATCTAATGTCCATCAGAGACACTGGAACTCTCAATAGTCGGTCAATCTAATGGAGATAAACCGTTAGCTCTCGAATTGTAAAGAAGTGAATAAGATACAATGACACCTACAACGTCAAGTAACTACCGCGGCCGTGAGAACTGGTGGGCTAATATGGCCGAAGAAGTGGGAGTAGCAGCTGCTTCAGAAAACCGTGAAATACTGTTTAAGCTTATATGTGACATCAACATATTTTGGTTGCTATCTCACATTATCATCCGTTCATACAAAAAAATGGACGGGTAATATTGAAAAATCGACTGCAAAATGGCAAGTTGAAGTCCCATACAGAATATAGGTTCCCAACGCAAGAACACCATTGAATGCAGTACTGAGCCATGTCCCTTATCGTCTCCAACCTTTTCTTCGGGGGATCTCGTGGCCCCCAAACCGGTTATCCAACTACACCTATACGAATCAGTTAACGGGTTAGAGCTTCCGTACTTTCGCTCAAGGGATTGGCGTGCAGTGCCACAGATCGTAGTGTTCTGCTTTACGGTTGCGAGACCTAGCCTACTCGAATAGAGGATGCCCGACCACTTTCTGTTTTCGACCACCGATATCCGGAACACTCCTCACGTCTGATGGGAACATCGGGTGAGCAATGACGAGGTACGTTGACCTATGTTGGGTGAAGACAGTTGTTCTCTGACTGAGATAATCGCTCTACGTCATCTTTGGTGGCTTGGACACGTATTGCGTATGCCTTCTCACAGTCGATCTTTCCGTGCTTTTTTTGCACGTCTTGGACAAGGCTGGAAGAACCAACATGGTGGTCAGGTTATGGAATGACGTAAAGGTATGAAGTTAGGTTTGGCTTTGGCCTCAATTAGTGCTTCCCACCTTCCTGGTTGATGCCCAAGAGATGAAGATTGCTGTTGGTTAGAGACCGAGATATAGATCAGAATCGAAGTCAGTGGACCGAATGCTGTATGACCTGTCTGTAGATCTCATTCTCCTTAAAAATAATCCCTAAACCACAAAAAATCAAAAAAATGTGTATGGAGAGAAAAGACAGTTGTTTTTTAATGGTTTATTACTTCCGTTGTTTGTCCATCTTCTGCGAAGTTCCATTTACATGGTGTTGCGTTGGCACCATGCTTATTTCCAAGACGGTCATATATATGTATATATATCTATATATATTCGTAGGCTTTTCATCGACTAGCCACGTTGAATCATCATCCAACCGTCCTGCGTCACAGAACAGCGTACGACAAGACTTTCGTTCCATGGACATGCGCAAAGCATTTTCCTGTTCTAAACACTGGACCCTAGGACCAAGAACCTTACGTCTAATCTCTAAGTAACTCCACCACATTCTACCAGCACTACGAAGACAGCGGTGTTCGAACACAAAGAGCCTTCGTATTTCTTCTGGTTTCGGAGCCTTAGAGCAATGCCGATCTCACTACTGCTGTCTATACATGATCCATGAGAGATAACCGGATTTTACGCCGACACCACAAGTACCTCAAACTACAAATTTCCACCGGGCACTGTACACAGATTGCCCTCGCTTATGTGCACCATCGTCATTTAGCATTGAACAGCAGGGCGCGCCTCACTGACTGATGCCTTTTCCCCAGAGTTACAAGTTTCTATAAAAAGATTGAATATCCAAGCGAAACAGGGAGTGGATCTACACAGGCGGGAAAAGATAAGATGCTGCTGCAGCCAACACACAGAACACAGTCTAACAGTAAAACATACTTTTTCAGTCATTCTGATTCAATAGAAAATGACAACACGATCGCCACTATTCGCGGTTCATTGCTTTATCCTTCAGTGTCTCCAGCCAGCTAGTTGACGAGTCTTTCGGACCCCAACCACGAAGACGTGAGACACCTACTTCAACTAAGTTTGCTATGCATTTTCTCATCCCACGTTGCCACGTCATCTGTTGACCTCCACACAGCTTCCTCGACTTCGTGGGAGGAACGCAAAATAGGGCACGATATGGTAGACGGGTGTTCGCCATATGCAACACGTGACCCAACCAGCGTAGTCTACTAAGTTTCGTACGATGAAACAAGGTATTCTAAGAGCCGGCACCTAGTACTAGATTCCTGACCTCTACATTACTCACCCGGTCGCTCCATCCAGTCCTAGCGATAATACGTAAACACCAGTGATCGAAAACCTCCAAATGACAAACATCTTCCACACACATACTCCATGTCTCGTAACCCTACAACAGAACTGACTGCACTGCGGCACAGTACACATGGCCCGTCCAGCGGACGTGGAGCATGGTCCGCAGACTCAAAAAGGCACAACGTCATCTGCGTAATCTAGGTTGCATAGCTTCCCTCCACTTCCCAGTTCGACTCCTACATCCCGGAGATCTCCTAAAGCATCTTCCATCACCTCGTCCATGACGAAGTTAAACGAGAATGAAGAGATGGGACACCCTTGTCGAACGCCACTAGTCGTTTCTAATGAACTTGATGGTTCACCGTATATGCTAACGCAACAACAAGTCGAGAATCGCTGCAATCGTAGGGCAGCGGTGCGTGTGGCGCGTTTCCAGTAACTATCGAAGAGTGAATGTCTTGTCGATGTTAACTCGACAAGGACGAAATCCGACCTACTGTTCGTGAAAATTACTCTCATGAATCCGTGTCAAACGACGCAGCATTATCGAAGGTAACACCTTAGTAACTATCGGAATTGAACTAATCCCCAATGATTGTTATAGTCACTGCGTGTGCCCTTCATGGAAATGGGTACAATTAGTGACTCACTCCACGCTATCGGAATGCGCTTCTCGTTCCAAATGTCACGAAGCAAGGAGGTAAGTGATTTCATCAGAGCTTCCCCACCCAATTTTAAAACAATTAGGGGGTCGTCCGGACCGAATATTCCACTCTACTTCCACTTCCGTTGGGGGATCAAGTGACACCCAAGGATTTGCAGCTGCAAAAGTTGGCCCAAATACGTTAGCTTGTGGCCCGCTTAATTGCTCCTTGAAGTGCTCTGACTAAAAGGTCCAGCCTTTATTGTTCAACATGTAGGAACTCTCCATTCCTATCGCACACGACTTCACTAACCGAAGTTCGCCGGCCACCGCTATCACGTATAAGCTTAAACAGTCTTTGACTGTTACCTGAAGCAGCCCCTACTTCCACCTCTTCGGCTATCTTAATCCATCAGTTCTCACGGCCATTCTCAAAACCTAGCGTCAGTTGACGTTGCAACTGTCGACGCATCTTACTCACCTTCTCGCAGTTAGGGAGCTGGTGTTTTTGCTCCACTAGACCAAACAACCCTTGCGAGATCCAGTTCCTTTGATGAATGCTAGATCTAGGTTTACAAACGAAATGTGCTGCCAAATGCATAGCCTACTTAATTTGATCCCACCGCTCGTCTATATTGCTGCTGGTCGAAGTTCTTAGTTCCTCGGATAGTTTCTGTTCGTAGCTGTTGCGAACAGCCGAATCAGACAAACGTTCGACAGCCAATCGGATTTGTGGCCTGCGTCGATGGCCGTTGAGCTGCGGCAAGAATTGTATTAAAACTACCGCATGGCCCGACTGCGCCCCCGCAGATGCCGAGGCGCCCGCCCACTTCGTACGTACGTGATCCCAGTGTAAAATGGAACAGATATCTCTGTGCGTAACTGTAGCTCACATGCGGATGAAATGGTCGATCTGACTCAGAGTAACCTGTCGACGTCTAGAAACGCGCAATGTCACTGGGTGCGAGCGCCGAACGTATCGACGCCGCGAAATTCGCACTCCAGAAAGGACCCTAAGTTATTGGTCCGCACCTTGATATCTTGAGGAGCAGACTCTTTCTCCGGTTGTCTGTTCGACTGTGCAGGCAAGGCCGCATCGTCCACCTAAATTAGGACTTACCGAATGCTTATCAATTTCCAACTTGGTGGCATTAAAAAATGGCACTACTGCAAGAGGCGTAGACATGTCGAGATTGACGTTTGCTCTTGTGGGGCCGAACAAGAAGTGACCAGAGGTCATCGTAAAAACTCGTTTTTCTCCATGTCAGTCGCTCCAGTCTGTGGGAAGCGTAAATGCCGAGGTACATAAACTACGCTTAACACTACTATCCTAGTCGGGTTCGGGGCCCGCCGACTGGGACGCCTGGCCAAGTCGGGTCCAGGGGCAAAACAACTAAACGGGACTCCGGTTGCACTGGGGATACAATCTAGAGGGGCTGCTTCGAGACCCGTTACTGCAGCAATCAACGCGCATGATTTCCTAACGGTAACCACCGCAAGGCTGGAACACACCACAGCTTGAGCCTTGCTTGCGTCTCCTGAAGATGGCAAAGAAAATATCGTGACGAGACGTTGGGGGCGCAGTTAGTTGAGTAACTCTGCCTAAACTCTACTCGTACTCGAATCCTGAATATGTGTGTTTCATTCACGCAGCAGAACATCCATGGGCGGGAGGGAAGTGAGAATTCCCACTGTCAAGAGCCCAAAAGCCACGGCCTGTTTGGCCAGCCTGCATTGAAGTGCGCACATTGAACGCAACCACCAAGATGCAGCAGGCTGACGACAGGGCCATTTTAAAATGAGACGGAGGGAAAGTTAGACACT
>LUCM01003046.1:57602-70877 GCA_008360955.1 Fasciolopsis buskii | reverse complement strand
CTCTATAGCTCGTTGGATCATGGAGGCACGCGAGCCGTCACAACACGTCAAAGTGGTCTGGTTGTGACAAGAGTCTCGTTGCTAAGACCTGGTATATGAACAATGAAGCTAACGACCTCCCGGTTGGGCTCTACATTTTAAGTCTTGCAATCGCCTTTGCATTTCCTCGGAAAATGATCATCCTGTCTTGCATAACTAGGATCGAGAGCGCGATCTCTATCTCACAAATGTATCCGCAATTAACAGCTGAACAACGATTGCGAGGCTTGTCTCGCAGTACGCTGGGGTGGTTAGACACTCATGCGGTAGTTTGACTATCAGCGGGTAATCACGAATATATGACGAAGGCCACCGAAGTATTTTGACGCTGATCATATAGAGGCTCAAGTCTGAGCGAAAAGCGGGGAGATAAGTTTTCGTGGACTGCGGTTTACGGAAAGAAATGCCCGCAAGAAAATTGTTCACGGCAGGGGTTTTCACCTATGGTCGTTACGGAATCGTTCTTTAGTCTTCAACAACAAACAAACGAACACACGACATGAGTGTAGGTAAAACAGTTCTTCAGCGTCCTTATTGATGTCACAAAACCCACCAGTGAACTGGTTGTAACTTTCGGTGACTTGAAATCATTAGCTTAGTTCAGGACTAACGGCAAATCTCAAGGCCTCTTCCATTCACATACTTGTACAAACGAGTAGGTGACATGGTGAGCGAAAATCTGCAACAACGAAACTCTCACCTGATCGCCTGCACCGATTTCTTCTGCTTTGCGACCTTTATGAACTCCATCAGCAATATCCGGGCTTTGCTGTTCAATGGCCGTCAGAATATTGCAAGTTTTATAATCCAGCCCTTTTTTAGGATCATCGTAGCCGATATTCCGTACAACTCTCCTAATGATTGAGGGCAAGTCAACGGCAGCAGTTGAGGATATCTCACCACCGACAAGAATCATTCCAGTTTTTGTAAACGTTTCTGAAGAAATCAAATGAGGGTATTGTTCGTTACTCACCACAAGCAACTTTGGCCTCCGGATCGTGCCTGAGGAATTCATCGAGAATTGCGTCACTGACCTGATCACATAGCTTATCTGAAAAAATCAGAACTAGTAGATCACGAAGTACCCGGGTGACCCTCTCCTACGGACTCTGACGTAAAAAGAAAGGTGTCAGCATCATCAATATCGCCATTAGTCAAACCCGGCATTGCGGAGGAATCATATGCACGCCGTACGGTACGCCGTTGAAGAGTGCGTTCGTGAGAAAATCTTCCGGCGCAATAAAACAAATCCTAGTGAACCAGACAATCGTCACCGCAGCACATCTGACTTTCGGGATGCGGCTTGGAAGCTTTCAGGTATTCATTACATGAAGAAACTTATATAACCTGTCCGACCAGGATTTTTTCGCGTTCTTCTTAATAATAGTTTCACTAGTGTTTGGTAGGTTTGCCAGGCCTAGGAACCGCAGTTTTCAGGAGGCCCGGGTTCTGGTGTTATGTTAAATGCTATACAGAAGACCGAGATCTTCAGAGTCACTTTGTTACCTATTAAGTTATTTGTTCACTCTTCTGAAAAGAGGCTGTCTGAGGGCTAAATCTGGGATTTAAGAAAATGGAAAGCAGTGGCTGAATGTCTCTCGCTAAAATTGGAGAACTTGACTGAAACCATCGTATGACTTGTAATACCAATCATAAATCGTCCGGTCATAAGTTACTAGCCGGAACACGCTTTGCAGTGGCCCCATGGTGTGCCGCGCGCCATGCAATCACGTACTTCCCTCCTCTCTAAGCTGAATTTCCACCTAATTAAGCCGAGACCACTTACCGAAGAATCATATCTTTAAGCCAAGTAAAGGAATATTTTGACCTCTGCCCTTCTCCGTCAATAAATGGAGACACCGGAAAGGTTTTCGGAACAAGGCCTCGGACATTCCTGAAAGCCGGTATCCTTGTGGAACGAACTCCCGTTTGTCAAATCCGCTTTTGAGTAAACACTAGACACCCATTAGTGAGTAATGGAACAATTCTTCTCCAAGCCCCACCAACACAGATTAGAGCAATCATACGCGTTCTAGCGCTTGGCGGCCTATCTAGTTTCACACTACTGTAATCAATAGCTTAGAAATATCCTCCGAAGAAACACCTTCTGGATCAGAACTGAAGAGATCACCGCCATGCAAAGACTTGGATGCTTTATCATTTTGCTTGCTTGAAATTGTGTTCTTTAGCACTCAGCGCGCAACCTCGGCATTCACTTCTTTTTGACCCACGTGAACCTTGTTCTTATTTCTGTACAGTGAAATTAGCCGTCTTTGTGATTCGCTGTGGTCGCGCCTCTGAGATTCGTTTGTATTTACATTGAATAACTTTATAATTCAGTACCGTAGAACTAGCAAAGCAGTTGTTCGAAATTTTGGATCTGACTTTAGCTGAGCTCTTAACAAATGCTGCTTGCGATGCTCACCTTTATAATCTTGAATCGAAAGAACATTCCAAAGGACAAGGAAGGGAATACGAGTCCGGCAGGGCGAGGAACTTGACCGGCACGTCTCTGGTAAAAACACTCCTCCTTCGGTTCTGTCAATGCCGTAAGATTGCGGAATAAGTGCCTCGGTCAGGCGCAGCTGAAGAACAGGCCGAGGAAGTAGAGGGTGAGGACATATGGGACAGAACGATTTCCCGCAGAACATCAGCTTCAGAACATAAGTCGCATTGAAAATGAATGTCATGCACTGGTGGAGCACGTCGTTCCCCCAGGTCAGTTTCCGTTCGACTTGCATATGTTGAAGTTTTTGACTTCTGACGGGCGTCCTGATTGTTTCCACAAGTTTATGGCCCAGTTAGGAAGTTTCGTTGAATCCGAGATACTGGGCCTGTGCAGATTGTTGCACTTCACACAATGTTGTCAAGGCTAATCGAGGATGGCTAGTGATGGATGTTCCATGTATTAAGCTGCTCAATTATGTGGTAAGGCGAAGAACTAAGCGACTTGTGTTAGCCTGTCTTTCAAATTTGCGCGAAATTTGATTGATGGCCTAACGTCCGAGGCAGCGTGTATCGTTGGATACGTTTTACGGCATGTCGGATCTAGTAATCAAGATGGAGAACTTTGCCATGGCCTCAGATCATCTGGGCTACAAGTATGTCCTGGACGAGGCACACACTTTGGGTAATATCATCCGTCATCCGCCACTGCAGTCACAGGGCTACTAGGCAGAAGGTGTGGCCATATGCTGGGGCGACCACGAAGCTAACTCTGAAGACTTAACAGCCCACCCAGTCCGGTAGGCCTGAACAACCTGTGCTCGGTCGCACAGATTGGGACAATAGCAGACCAACGAATCTGTCCACCAGCCAACTGGAATGTACAGCGAAAGATGATGGCAGAGTGCAACATTCGGCTATTGCGCTTGCAATTTCGTGTGACGGTGCGAAGCCCTCTGGTTCTTGAGGGGCACCGGGGAAGAGCGCTGGAGCACGGCAAAATAATCCGCCTGCTTTTTGTTATCAACAAGTTAGACTAAGCCACAACTCGCCTGGACAACCTCTACTGCGGTGAAGAGGGTCGTCTGTGCAGACATCACAAATTGCTTCACCTTTCAATGCTGGTACTCAGCCGCGATACTCCAATGACCAGTGCTCGATCTACCCGACCACCAAAAACAGTTCGTTTAGGTGGAATTACTAAGGGCATGGTCGCGCCTGCCAGGCCGGTGAAGGTACTTGCCCTTGTTCACAGTGATTACTCTGAGAAGGGAAGGATTTTGTCCAGATGGACGCTCCTACTTGACACCAGCCTTCTCAATTGGAAAACATAAAGGGTATATCTGCCACACGTTGGCAAAGTGCGCGGTGTAAACCGTATGGTAGAGCAATGAGTCGGTGATCGCCATGCATCATACGAGGTACGCACGGGGCCGGGGTGAATACTACATGGTCCGTCCGGAGAAAAGTTTCTGGTCAACTACATTACAGAGATGCCGAAAGATACACAGAAACAGTTAAGACGGACATGCGATTAAGACTTTCGAGATCTAGGATATGATCGGCTGAACCCATTGAGAAAAGACGTTATGGCATTGATGGTAGTGCAAAATGCGACAAAAATTCTTCCGTGTCATTTTGAGGTGTCACTTCGGTGGTGTGCGCAGGCCCGATTCACTGTGAATAAAAGAGCGTGGTAGCCTGGAAAAATGGTAAACTTGGTAGAAAAATCCCATCGTGGCTGATAGCTGTGGGAACAATACTCAGAATCGATGGTGCACGCGGAAACCCTTGGGTACGCAGAAAGAGTGGCTATGTACACCGTGTAACAAACCATGGTATTTGCCCCATCGTCGTGTCCTGAAACCGAAGAAACCTGAAAAACTTCGCGTAGTGCTCCATTGCGCAGCAGAGTTCCAAGGAACTTCGCTGAAGGATGGGCTACCGCAGGGCCAGATTGGACCTTGCGATTGATACAGGTCGTGCGTCGCTTTCAAATGGCTAAAGTTGCAACATCTTTTTACACAAGAAAATTGTTCTTGCTGGTAAATGTGCTGGACATAGATAGGGGCGCGTTCCATCTCTTTCAATGGACTGAAACGACACAGACGGTTCAGCAGTTGAGTGGAGGATGACGCCCTATCCATTCGGTTCAGTATCGTCGTCCTTTCGTGGGAACTACACATCAACGGAGACTGTGGCACTACTTGGATGGTCAGCTAAACGGGCCATAGCGGAAAGTGTTTCCAGCAATTTTTATGTTGACGTTTACTTCGGTTCTTTTGGTGAGAGGAACACGCCTAAATGACATGTGGCAGGGATGACGTAGCCCCTAAAGGAGGACGCTTCTTACCTACGAAGTGGATGTGCGACGATCCTGATGTCCTAAAGGTGGTTGCTGCAAAAACTAGCAGAAGGGACCCACGCGGCCGGATTCATTTCCCACAACGATCGAATGTATTCTGGGGGTGCGTTGGAATGTCGGCGCTGGGGAGTTTGTTTTTGAACTTGCATCTCCAGCGGGGCAGTTACGCGGAGTGGGATCATATCATGTCTCCACACTGTACATTCATCGTGGCTTTGTTGCTGTGCGGCTTCTCCCCGGAAAGATGTTGCTGTCAAGGACGAAAAATCTTCTGCATGAGCCCAGTGATCCGGAAGACAAGTGGTCGTGCAAAGAATTTCTGACAACTTTCAAAGGAGCAGTTAGGAAAATTTTTCGCGGTGCCCGTTTTTGCAAGAGGTAAAACAGAAAGAAGAGTTGCGCGCTTTTTAAAGTGCATAGGAAGTGCTTATGATAAAGTAATGTATGGACGGTGGAGAAAAAAAGTGGCATTTACGGCTTTGGGATATTCCTAGCTAAGACTGGAGTCGGACATTCAAAGTAATTGACGACTCCAAATCTGGAGCAACATGGGGCAATTTGGACAATGACGATGGTGCATAGTGTATGATTTTTCACATCCTCCGACTGAACCGCAATTTTTTTGATGGATTCGACGATATTGATTCATTGTATTCGCAAAGTTAAGAGCCATTTTGGCGATTTCGTTGCGAACATTCTCACGATCCTACACAATCGACAAAAGGTCAAAGAGTGGAAGCACGTGAAATCAGATAACAATCCGGCCGACTTATGCCCCCGCGGGTTGACAAACCTGTAGGAACTGGAAACTTGGACCAACGGCCCGGAATGTCTCCGCTTGTCAGAGAACCATTGGACCAAGAGCAACCTCATCGGCTAACCAAAGCCGCCGTTGGAAGTCGTGGGTAGCATGATGACAACCGTCTTACCGGTGCCAGTGTCGTTTCTATATAAATACAGCAAGTGCCTGTCATGGATCCGACTGCTCAGGGTGATGGCTTAGTTGACCGTATTTATAGAGCAGCAGGTAGTGACGAAGGGTATTCGACCGTTTGGTTGCATGCGCATCAGTGCTACAGTCCCTGAAGAGCGGCGGTCCGCAGATTTCGACCCCACCCAAATGCTTCGATCCGAGGTCTTTGCTGTACATAGAGCCATTACCGATGATTGGAAACCCAATTATTTGAACCCCAAACTCGTCGATCGTTTATTATGCGTGTTTGATAGATCAACCAACTCCCGCCAAAGCGAAGCATCCAATCACCCCTAAAGCTCGACCTCAAATCGCCTATCTGTCTGTGCAGCAAACTCATGCGGTGGAGGGAAATATGAGGAAGAAACCACGTACTGCGCATCATACGAAGACTGCTTTAAGTCTTGAGGGGAAGGGCAAAGGTGAAGTAAGCGATCAAATGATGCATGCAGTGTCGGAGGCGCATATCCGCGACGTGAAGACAATTAATGGCAATTCATCCGAAATGCAAGGTAATTCCAGGCTCGCGGCAGTTCACTATTTTGATACACTATGGGAAAGTTGCAGGACATAGACTGGCGGATGATACGAATGCCTAGTGACCTGTATGAAATCTCGATTCTTGAACTTCGACGTTGCACAATCAACTATCGTGGATTCATTCTTGCGGGTGCTGCATTGCTTCATGGAAACACCAGCCACGCCGTGTTGCCCATATACTGACGGTGATTCAAACTATTTTGGAGCTAATCAAAACTCTTCGTTGGAATCAAGGCCTAATGCACGGCCTTGTTGAAGGATAAAATCATTGGCAGCTTAACCCTCCGTACACCAGTCATTGAGATGGAGTTTGGAAAGTTTGATCAAGTCCCTCCGAGGGATAATCCTCTAAATAACCAAAGAAAACGTGACTAGCGACCAAAATCTACGCACAGTGTTGATTGAGGTTAAAAGTACGCTAAGCAACCTTTCATTGTTACAGATATCTTCCAGCAATATCACCCAACTGGGTTTGAACGCCAGTGACCTTTTAGCACTGAGGTATGGTGGTGATTTTGTGGAATCCGCAAATTTTCGCGGGAACTTCCTCCACGTGTCTAAAAGAGTCAATTAATTGATCAGTATGTTTTGGAGAAGATGGTTGCTCGAATAAATATCAACCGTGGAACCCCGACAGAACTGGATACATAGCAAAATGTCGTTTACGGCAGACCGTATATGCATGTCGGCTCGTGGGCTCTCAGTGTCATGGACCGGTTGATCACCAGTTTAGACGGGTTTGTAAGAACGGTTAACGGTAAAACTGCAAACAAAACTCTGAATCGAAACGCGCGCTGCATACATCTCCCGCAAGTTGAGGAAGATGCGGGTGATGCGGCAGTTCCTGAAAGCGGGCAGTAGGCAAATTTTAAAAGCCGAGAACAAAATTTTGTACAAAATATTTACCTACAATGGCGTGTCACCTAAACACTGAATGCCATACAGCATTTAAGGAACCAAGCGCCGATTAATAACCCTCGAATGACATCGACTGATGAATCGAAATAGTTCTTTCAGCCACAAGGAGCTCTCGGACTTTGTGTGGATTCCTTTGTCCCGCTACCGTGATAGCCTACAAAAAGTCAGTGAATCACGTGATCGTCCCGATACACTAACATCGAACACGCATTTTGTCGGTGAACATCTCGAATGCTCCTTTTTTATCATTTACCAAACACAAGATATGTATTTTCTCCACGCCGACCGCGATTTACTCACACCACCCCCATTCTCACCTATACATATCGCATCGCCACTCGACACCCTTCGACTTCATTAAAGATACGTTGTGTCTAGTAGCCTCAACAACTGTGGAACAGGTGTTAGGAATTTAATGCAAAGGAAACGGCACAGTGAGCAATGCATCAGAGTCCAGTGTACAAGTAGGTTTCTAGGGAGAAGTGCGCCGGCAACAAGAATCAAGTAAGGAGTGGTTAGTCCATGCGCCAACTTCCAATCTTTGACGTGCTTGGTTCGGACAGGTTTTGGTGGGCAACATGACAGACGGCTGAGGAAAATCCTCCGAGAAATCGCCTCCTGGGTCAGTCATAAAAATGATTTGCCCGCTTTAAATTATTTGTTTACTCGAACGTTCGTTCGTTCTCACTCACCCCACAGTCTTGGCATTCACTTGTTTTTGACCCATTTGCGCCATGTTCCTGTTTCTGTACACTAACATCAGTCGCCTTTGTGATCGCAATTTTGAAATTCTTTTGTACTTGCACGTTGATAAACTATATAATCCAGTATCGAGGACCCGATAAATCAGCTAGCCGGGAGTTGTGATTTGACTTCGGCTGAACAACTCCTATGATTTGCTGCCAATATCTACCATGACCTTGCTCAGTTGCCCCCAAGTGGATGAGGTTCACCCCACTTGTTTCTCCTCGGTGCTATCCGAATTTCACCGGATGAAGAGTTTACGGACCCAGAAAGGATCGTTCACTGACTTTGCGACTGCGTGACACTGAGTTTTCAAGTGGAGCAGGAGTAGGCTGTTCCAGGCTTACCTTGCTCGGGGCAAAACTATAGAGGTGAAAGGCAAAAATGATTTCTGAAAGGAAACGTCAAGTGCCCTCGAACGGGCAGGAAGAGAGGAAGAAGTTGAGAAGGAGAGAAAAAAGTGGGTGGCCAAACTAACGCAAAACCCGGTAGCTTATGCTTCTCGCTCAACTAGACACAGACAGATTTACGTTCAGTGAATGTTCTAACAGTGACCTAATGTGGTTCATGGCCTTTGTGCGTATATGGGCGCTGCGAAAGTGTTTGGTTTTCCCCGGTACTTTCATGCTTATGCAGCGGCATAAACCATTGGAGAAAATCGATTATCCTCGAACACCATTTTCCTCAACGTCTACTGTGACGTCCGGACATTTTCTGATGTGCAGCACTTTTGAAATTCTTTGACTCAGAATCGCTACGACTGCTCGGCACCTTTCTGCTCTGCATTTGCAGTCACGCATACCGTCTTATTGGTACCCCGTTGGATCCGCGATATATACAACACCATTTTCCGTCGCACTTTTGGCTCGGGCCATCTCCATTCCGTCTTAGTAAATCTCGATATCGGAGTCAAGTAAAAGATCTTTGGGTCGCACTTCCAACGTCCCCTACAGTGGTGAGTTCCGTTTCGTAATTTCGTGAATCCGGTGAGTTTGCGAATTTCTGCTGCTTTTTCCTTCTCCTTGTCGCGCCATGTTTATTTAATGCATTATAGCAACTAACTGTTTGTGGAGTGGAAAATACCGTGCGACGCAAATTATAGTATTTTGCCCGTCACATTTAAACAAGTAGCACTTATTCTGCAGTACCCGGGGGTGCAGTTTGCTGCTTCAGATATGCTTATTAAGACACTCAGAATGAAACATCATTGACAACTTACGCATTGGAGTCCCTTCCCTCGACGTAGTCGCATCGCTAGGATCCCTAGGGCCCATCAGACCTAAGGAATAACCGCACGAGCGACGTAAAGATGGATTGTTTTGACATCACCTCTCTTCACGGGGAATGCGTTTGCACAACTAGCGGCGCCACACACTCTTGGAAGCACAACCTAGTCGGCGTTTAACAAATCTCTCAATCCTTGCTGGCCCTCCGACAGGGGCTCTGAGGTTGTCTGGGAACCGTGGCAGAAGTCACTTCTAGTCCGCCTTCAGCCCATGACGACGGCCTTGCTGGAAGTTTTGTCTTTGGGCGGAACAGCCCCTGCTTCCGACTCCAATGTTGTCGAGAGATGCTCTCAATTTCAACTAGTTCAAGAGCGTGCTTCTCGAAAACTTCTGGCGTCGCAACTAAACCGCGAACTGGAAGGGCTTCTTAACCAACACACTCCCACCGTCCCCAGCCTCACCCACTCCTAGCAGCAGGCAGGCGAAACCAGTCGTATGCTGCTGGTATCATCGCCTATGCAGACGACGCGCAGAAATATCATCACCCCAGTTCCTTTGCGCGGTGGGGCAGGAGAAAATCCATAGCAGACAGTAAAGGTGAACATACTCACCGAAAAATGATACCAGGTTGCCGGTTATTTTACGCACACGATCACCGTACAAACTGTAAGTTTCTGGCTGACACCAGAGCCAAAATTTCTGTCCTGCCTGCTGGTCACGCCAAAACCCGCGCATCAGGTCGTCAGCTTTTGGCTGCGGATGACATGTGCATTCCTACCCACGGCATCGGACAGCCCGAGGTCACTCTGTGGACCCATCTACTTCCTAACTTCCCCACAAGTATACTGCGAATCGATTTTCTGTGACACTGCGAATTGCTCGTTGATTTTCATAGACCGCAGTTCATTGATCCCTCGTCAGACAAAAACCTACGATCCTCGAAGCCCCCACGGATACAAGACTATTCACTGATAAATTTAACAATATGACATTCAATTAAAGTTTACAAAATTCTCTCTACTAGGTAAACCACTTGAAAGGGCAGATCCGGCAATCAATCATACTGCGCACCACATAGCCACTAACAGATCACCGGTCACGACTGTGCCTCTCTGCTGCGGTTTTGTAACCTCGCATTGTCTTATGCGATATATACCGCACCATTCTCCCCTCCCACTTTTGCCTCAGGTTTTTTTCTGTTCTGGCTTAGCAAGTCGAGGTATAACGGTCAAATGGCAGACAAGTGCAGCGTCGCGCATCAATCGTCAACTGCATATGCATTGAAAGCAACCTTGACTCTTTTGTCTAGTACATGCTCTTTCATCCGTTTTCTTTTTTTCCCCATCTTTAGTATGGATGGTTATGTCGGCCGGTCATTGTGTCTTTATGTTATCTTAGCGGCTCCTATTTTGCCTTCCCCTCCAACCTCCTCTTCCGCGTCTGGTAACTGGCACCTTTCTACTCTCTTTTTGACAGCTTGCTTTCTGTGGGTTCATGCCCTCTTTTCTTTTTAACTTCTCTTTTCTCCTCCATTTCCCGCATTCTCTCTTAAATAACTTTCATTCCACTATCGCCTTTCACTACTTTACACTGTGTTTTGTTTTCCGTTTTCCCTCCGAGAGGGAGGTATCGTGAGTTTCAGACGGCTTTACTTCAACTGCAATAATTAGTTGATGTTAGTGCCGTGGGAGTGATGAAAGCCGTGTCTCCTCGGCAGATCCGCCATTTCGAGCACGGAACTGATTCCAATCCGCCGAGTGCCACTTGCTGCGGGAGACTGCCCAACGTCACTGAGAGGAGGCCTAAAACAATAAGCGCAGAGGTTGATGAGGCGCATTCCTCGTTTCCGGCATGCAACTAGAGAAATACCCTCAGGAATATAGGCAAGCGTGCACGTAAATGCACAAAATGGGACTCTCAGTCAGTCATTCAGTCACAAATTATATAAAGTCACTCTTCCAGGGCAACCGCCACCATCGGACCCTTCTCTCGTATCAAGGAGTGCCATAAACTTCTTCACATGGTCCACCGAGGTACTGCTCGGCTACGCGCTGGTCGTGCACGCTGTCTCTTGAACGCTTCTTGGTTTGCGAACTACAGGACCGCCCCCGGTACCGAGTTTCACTGGCGAGCGACACACTCAGATGAAGAAGGCTCGCACCCTAGCTCCTAGACTTGGACGCTGTCTCTCAGGCTTCAGTGAGTGACCGATCAGCGCTGCTGCGGCAGCTGGTTTGAATAGGTGTATGTTAAGATGTCTCGTCCCCATCAAGATATCCTCTAGGGATGTTAGGTTTCGTAATGACCGCCTATATTCTATACTCTACAGGCTCAAAGCGCGGGGCCTACCGTGATAGGCTGGGCTCCTGAAGCCACACTTTTACCTTCAGATTTCCTGTGTTGAAAGGCGATGGGCCACTGGTGTGGTATCTCAAGAGCCGCCTGCGGTGCCTGCACATTTAGCGTAGATTCTTCTTCTTGGCAGACCTTTACGTCATCTTTTTACGGTTGGACTTGGAAACCCACTTGCAGAGGAAGGCTATTCACGAATTGGTGAACAGTCTCGGGTCTAGTATAAAAATGTGCTGCTTCGCCAACGGCGTCGAAACTGCTGGAAAGAAACCCAAATACCCCAAACTGAAAAATTCGTTTGCGCAGATGGTTCAACACACTGGTGATGGAGGTTTCATTCATTCTATTTTCCCGTAGCCGTTCCACTATTCGCTCATCCGATCGAATGCCTCTGAAAATCCCAGTGTGATTAAACCCAGCTGAAATCCCGTCTTCTTCCCGCCGTACGAGCCCATAGCCGCAGAGAAGTGTGCTTGGCACAATCTGCGTCTTCTTAAATTATGCAGTGCGTAATGAAATTTGCCGTCCTCAAGGAAGTTGAGCAGAACATCAGTCAAACCTTCCCTAACTTTTGGGATTACAGATAGGTTTGCATTTCAGATATATCGTTGGACTTGACGATCGGAAAGACAACGTATGTCGACCAGTCCTCTGGGACTTAGCCAGCTAGCATGGAATCGTTAAATCGCTCACGAAACGGATGAGAACTTGTATAACATAGTTGAGTTCCCTTCGAAGCCTGGTGGTTTCAATACTTTTAGTGTATTTAGCTTACGCCGCGCCTGCCCTGCGGAGAAGGTAGTTAGTTCGGCTGCCCTCTGCAAGAGTCGTTCTGCTGTCACTGCTGCCGCGGCTTGTAGCAGAACATGGATTGTTTTCTCCGGATAGCTTGCTTAACCGAACGACGACCGCGAAGTGCGGTCGCCATTTGCGATTTACGCACGCACGCCTGATTTGCACGCTTCGCTCGCCAGTCAAAATATACTCAAAACGATACCGCTTCCGACTGTCTTTTTCTTTTTGCGGCCGAGTTTCAGGGTCGCCAGTGCAATTGAAAGGAGCCGATAAAGAAGGACGCAAACGGGGTCAAAAGGTTAGGGATAAACAAAAGTAATAAGAGATCCGCAATAGCACAAACGGTAACAGAGAATAAATTGATTGAAAAGTCAGGTATACGCGCACAGCGCACAAAGATCATTGAATGAAATAAAAACAAACGAGAAGAAAATATATAAAAGATAAGTTAAATATTCTAATAAATAAAAACGAAAAAGTTGCCGAAAAATGAAAACAATGAGGCACGGACAACGATGGAAAAGAGGAAGGACAGAGAAAAAAAACAGTAAAATAGCAGCGGAGATAGGCAAATGCAAGAGAAGTGTGGTGAATCATTTGATGAAAACATTCAATCTCCTACTAGTAACATGTACCAAGTAATCAAGCTGTGTACGTCATATCGAAAGCCTTGGTCGTACTTAGGCTACCTGCACAGAAGTGATCTATGAGTAGGGGTCGATCGGTGTGAGCTGGCGGAGAGTAACCGTGCAAATCAGTGACGGATAGATGGAACATGATGTGTTGAATTTGAACAAACAGTTCAGAGCCTGCCCGGTAGCGTAATGGCAAAGACGTTCGACTCAGAATCGTTCGTCCCGGGTTCGCGTGCCAGTTCG
>LUCM01003046.1:23206-55813 GCA_008360955.1 Fasciolopsis buskii | reverse complement strand
ACACTGCTTCCATCGTTTCTTTATGGTCAGTTGAGCGATCATATCACATGGTGAATTATTTGATGAAAACATTCAATCTCCTACTAGTAACATGTACCAAGTAATCAAGCTGTGTACGTCATATCGAAAGCCTTGGTCGTACTTAGGCTACCTGCACAGAAGTGATCTATGAGTAGGGGTCGATCGGTGTGAGCTGGCGGAGAGTAACCGTGCAAATCAGTGACGGATAGATGGAACATGATGTGTTGAATTTGAACAAACCGTTCAGAGCCTGCCCGGTAGCGTAATGGCTAAGGCGTTCGACTCAGAATCGTTCGTCCCGGGTTCGCGTGCCAGTTCGAGCGCGACGCGGTCCATATGCACTGCTCATGATTCGCAACAATGATGATACTCTTGTATGCTGCTTCCGTTTTTTGTCCACTTATTCGTAATGGTTTATTTGACTTTTTTCTTTTTTTTTTTCATTGGAATTTTATTTTTTTGAATGCCTTTTTCACTTTTCTTGACTACTTCGTTTCCTGAACGCAAACTTTCTAATCCGAATATATCCCTTTGGTAATATTTTTCATGGTTTATCTATGCCTGACAACGCCAGGTTCATCATGATCGAAGCAGCTCTTTTTATTTCCAGCTACCTGCAATGCGTTCACCGCAAGTTACAATCTGAGTACGTCAGAAAAGTACTGCTATTCTGCGGAAGCTTTATCAGCTCTCGCGTTTTTCAGCTGCTGTCCAGACGACAAGCTTAGAATCCAAGAGCGTTCGGCCCTACATAATTGCGAAAAATCTCTGATGCCACCGTGGTCACTCAAATGCAGTAACCGTAACTTACCCACCGTCAATCGCTTGCCGATGCTGTTCAGCCATTTTTTTGAAAAATAATCGAATGATGACACCCGTTATGAAACCCACCGTACGTTATGCCGCCAAGCATGTATGTACCAACATGGAATTCGGGCCTTTTCAAGTGACAGCAATGGTTTGAAAAGTGAAATGGCCAACTTCACTTCACAAAGGCGGGACTGGAGTAGTGGTGTTATTAAACGACCACTTGGAAATACTCATCAAAAGCACGGTATTTTTGTCCTATTGGAAGGTAGCAATCATCATCCCGTTGCACAGGAAACGTTTAGTCCATGACCCATTCCACTAACCCCCACCAGTGACCACATCCAGATTTTGACTGTTCTAGTGAGTTGCCGCGAGGTTTGATTTTTTGGAATGATGTTCGTAAATCCTTTGTTAGCCCCGATAATAACATAGTCGCAGCTGCCTCACATTTTGGACGCATCTACTTTAAAACGCTTAATACTCGGGAAAGTTTTGCGTTCTCCTGCCTGTATTTTTGAATCGTTGTAGTGGTCGTTTTACTCCTGTCCTTTCCCACTACTTGTAGTCGTATCATTGGCCGTTATTTCTGCAATTTAGGGCCCACCTTTTACGGGTTTTTGGGATGACGGTTCGTGGGATTTAGAGTAGTCAATTTAGTGGGTCGATGTGTAGGTATTTTTGTTTTATATATTATATTGCGCTACTACACATGATATTCGAAACTCTGTCATTCCCATTACACAAGCTGGCAGCTGAAGCTTTTCATTCAGCAACGCATAATTTTTTGACCACCAATTATATGTATGGGTAAATGTTTATACGGCAAACAAGAATATAAGGCGAATACAAATAAGAAAACTGAAATTTTCGACAAGATATGTGGCAGAAAAACGTAACCTGCGGCGACCATCTGTCTTCCTTGAAAACACATCACGTATCTGTGATAGTGTCCGTATTAGAGTGCGAGAACTCACCACAGTCAAGTATGGAGTTAGAACACAATAGAAGAAAAGCGACTTATTGCACTGGAGTCGTATGACGCACTAGAATTTGCACAACACTAATAAACCGAAAGAGGAATATGAGGACTTAGCAACTGAGTAACTCACGAGTATCATATCCGCCAGACACTGAATTTTGTTCTGGATGTCTTTAATTTTCCCTTGACATGGAACCTAATCTTTCAGATTCTCAACCTGCGAGATTTTCAATGAAAAATAATTTTTCAAGGACTGCAGTAGGTTTTGACTGACTTTCATTAGCTGAACTGGTGTTTGCGAGTGAAACAACGCTAGAATTATCCTCAGACAGATCGAACACACTAAATTGTACCTGATCTGTGACTCATCAAGTCTTGACAGTCAAATAGTGTCACTATCCGGCTTCCAGTGAATGTGAGCGCGATCCCTTTGGAAGGTCGAATGTTAGTGCTTTTGAAAAGGCCAACATCAGTGAAAAAAATAAACGAAAACCAAGACGCAAATACCATGACTTGGATAATTGTGCTGAACTTTTGCCCATAGAACAACGGTCAGCATTGAAGTATTACAATAAGCAGCTATCAGCAACAAGACCATGTTCAACAAATGAAGGGGAATTAACAGAATGAATAGCAATTTTGAGAGTGTGCACAATGTTTTCAGCCGGCCCATTAGATTGGGGATGACGGGAAGCATTGTACAAACGACGACAACCAAATCGTTTCGACCAACCATTTGGAAGTTTAATAAAAAACGAATCTTATTATCAGTAAAAATATGCAAGTCACCTTCTCTATTAAATATTATACACAAAGCATTTGGTGTAAATTCAGGTGATGGTGTGGTCGTCCAAAGTTCTTTTTCATATCAAGAAAAAGGATCAAAAATCGCTGGTGCATATTGTTCACCCAAGAAGAGGCTGCAGTAATCAGCCGGTACGCACGGCAAAGATTGCCAAGAAACTGACGACGGAACCCAGTTGTCAGGTTTTGAATGCTGTCGGTGCTTTGTGTTTACATGTAATTTTTTAGAGAACATTCAGTCGGAATTTGCACTGAACCCAATTCTCAAACCAAAAAGCCACAATCGACTGATGGAGAATCAGATGCAGATAAAAAAATTAAGCAGGACCAATAAAAAAGTACAGAATGAATAGTAATATCGCCAAGGATTTTACATGTTGGCCCGATGTGGGCCACAAGATGAAAGGGTAACAGTTCAGTCTTGAAAATAATCGACTCAGTGCTGCCTACAATAGCGATAAAAGGTGAGAACTAACACCAGGGAAAGATAATATCTCAAAGGGACGAGGTGATTTATCACATTGAAAGAAGCAAGCGTAGAAAATTCATCGGTAATGGAACCTTGATTTGAGCAGGAGTAAGCAAAATTATGTGAACGACAGACATGTCGTATATGACCGATCTTGCCACGGGAGAAGCGATTTACCAGCCAATGTGGACAAGAAATTCGAGAATTCAAATCATCACATTAAGCACATCTACCGGAATGGTTCTGGTCTGAATTTTTAGAAATTAGTGGCATCCTTTGTTCGCCGGAATTCGCACAATAAGTACAAGCAATTTGGAACAATTTCAGAGTCGTTATTTGAATTCCTCGTTTGGATTTGAAAGAGATGAACTAAATCCGATCAACTGCTGAAGTTACGGCTGCCTTGACGTTCTGGCATTGCCTGCAAACATTGGGCCTATTCTGAATAGTCTTGAAGAAGCAATAATCTTTGCCGAAGTTCCGGCATGTTTATTCCATCAATTAAAGGATATCGAAGTTGGCGATCCAGGTGTGCATCGTAGTCACATTTTGATTCTTGTGTCTGTAGCTCAATGACGAACCCTCAAGCGAAGTGATTTTCAGCGGGAATCAACATATTTAATATTATTCTCTCAGCGACAACAAAATTCACAGGACTGAAATAGCGTAAAAGTAGTCATTTCAGCCCCTCAAATGAAAGCTTCATTGGAGATGACAGAAAAGCCAGATTTTTCAATAAAGCATATCAGTATTTCCCAATAAAATGCTGGAAGAACGCCGTCGTCTCTTCAGCACTCAAGTTATTCTCAACAAGATGCCAGATTTCAAATTGTTCAGAGTAATCCTCTCATTCTCTGGTGATGTAATTACTATCAAATGCCTTTACTTCGGTCGAATGCCTTATGGGAGTTCCGTGAGCGACGCCAAATCTGAGTGTCCGCATTGGAGTGCGAGAATCTCGTGCAGTCCCGTATAGAGCTAGAACACAGACAC
This sequence comes from Fasciolopsis buskii, assembly GCA_008360955.1. Lineage (NCBI taxonomy): Eukaryota > Metazoa > Platyhelminthes > Trematoda > Plagiorchiida > Fasciolidae > Fasciolopsis > Fasciolopsis buskii. The sequence goes on along the minus strand of LUCM01003046.1, from coordinate 51,737 downwards.
CGTGTGAAATATACTGCACTTAAGTCGTGTCACATGCACTAGAATTTTGCACACTGCTAACAGGGAAATACAGTATGATTATGATGATTTAGCAACACAATAATTCTTCAGTCTCACGGTATCGTATCTGAAATATCCTAGACGGGTCTTCGTCCTTCTGTGTAATAAAAGCAAATGCATCTCGAAATTTGTTTCCCTTCTTTAACAAACCAATAGAGGATTAGAATTACTGAACTTATGCGGTGTTATTGCTTCCGTTTTAGTTATTATATTCGTATCTTAAGGTGAAGATCGAAAGAGCCTTTGAAATTCACCGGAGCGGATTTTATTTCCGTAGTCGTATCTACATATTTGGCTTCTGCAGATCAGTGGTGCCCAAAATTTGACACACTGATATGCCAGAGATTATTTTCTTGTACTGCAGGGCAGTGTACATGATCTTCTTCTCCGTCCTTTTGCCAAGGTAACACAAGAACAGTAGCCACCTGCTGCAGTAAATATTATGCAAGTTGTATCAAAAACAGGTGCTGTTCTACAGTTAGTTTACCACTGCTTTCAGCAATGGATTCTTTCTGGTGGCGGACAGAAGAACTCGGAAATCTTCCAGTTTGTCACGCAGAATCTTGCCTTTAAGCAGCAGAAACGCAAAAAGTATACCCGAAAACGTCCACAGACGCACCGTGAGGTGACTCATTTACTACCGAAATACGACACAAAATTGGCCACTTTGAAATAACCTCGGGCACATGTGGGTACCGATTTTGACCATCGTAAAAGGACACCTTGCATATTTTCGTCTGGGTTTTTATCTATAATGCTCCGTTTGTATACAGTTTACTTGTAGACGTGATCCTTTCGGACCACTCTACTTAATCACTAATATCCTGCACGACAGGCGGCAGTTCCTCTTACGCCATTTTTTCCTGGCAGACAAAAATCTCCAAGTCGGAGTAAAAACCTAGGTGATCGTGGCATGCCGGTACTTCATTGAAGTGTTTCAAGGAATTGTACGTAGACCTGTAAATGTACGTGGTTATCGTTACCCATCAAGCCGCTGGTCTTTTCTCACAGGCATGCAGCGATCGAAGCGCCATAATGGTGACTATCCAATGTATGCGTACTATTCAACTACATGACCGCAATATTTGTAATAATTCATATTTTCATTTTTCGTTTTCTTACGGGATAAACAGTTTTATTGTGGTTAGTGCTGTGAAAAGTGCAAGGCAAAGTGGAATAACATGACATTTATGGACACATATTGATATATATATATATTTGCCTACCCATGCATGAACTAAGTCAACCATACTTAGAAACAGTTTGTACAAAACCATATATGTATACATAAATGAAAATATTACACCTCCTCAGACGGACATTGTACACCTACACTCTGACTTTCGTTGCCTCGCATATATCTTAAATACTGTATTTGTGTCTATGCGAACATCGCCGTATTTTTCCTCGTGAAGTCTGCGTCATGAGATAACCCAGCTTGTTCACCAATACTGTGCACAAATTTATTCCCTCCCCCCGCCCAATGGAATTCTTTTTTGTGTTTCTCTCATGTCCAACTAGTCAAGAAAGGTTGTCATTGACCGCCACAGTATTTCACGCGCGTAGCCATAGTATGTGTCTCCGGATAAGTTGAGCAAAATGATTCATTCCGACCAGTTTACTGCGTAAGTTTGATCTACTGGGTTTGGTTTCAGAAAATCAAGCATTCCCAACAACGAGGTCGTATGACCCATAACGAATGGTATCTAATATACATGAATGACGTTAATACTAATGGTAATACTGTGATAAATTTACGAGGAAACAACCGATGAAAGCAGAAATATTCAACCAGAATGGGTTCTTATATTGCCGGGATGGCCTACAACAAGCTGTTTGACTAAATGACCTTTAGGATTACACCATATTACAGCCAGAGAAATGCTAGTCCCAAGAAACATTACAATGATGTTCTCGTTGGGTGACATTATACACATGTGAGGTCATTTGTTCATGATATTACCTTAAGGAAACAGCTATGCTGCAACCAGCTTGTAGTATTTATACGAAACGAAATCAGCTGAAATAAAATGTTTCACCTTTTATTTTTGTTCTTCGTAGATACCGAGAAAATAAATTTTCTAAATAGTCCCTAGTGATTTTAACGTGAACAGTTCACACAGGATTGTTTTAGAGATCTTTAACGCCTCGTGTGTTGCTTGGGTTGTCGCTGATCTATTCTGCAGCCGGAATTGTGAACGTCATCAAATTAGCCTTACTTAGTTCATTTTTTGAGAGAATGACCTGGCCGCAATATTCCGGCCGATTAAGATGCCCTTATTTTGGTTTCTGAGTTCTGATTGGTTTCTTGAACTTCCCTCACGTTAAGTTGCGTACTCTAAACAATTGTTTGACGTCTTAACACTATCGTTGTGGTATGGCTGAAACCACAGGTTAAGCTTGCCGAGAAGAAACTTGATTGAAATCCGGATAACAAACTTAGACACTTATGATAGAAATTATCATCAAACTGTGTACATTCAAGAAAATAATTAACACTGAGTCACTGCAGTATACTTGGGAGAGTACTCTAGCCGATTTCATGCAACCCATTGGAAAGACTGCACATCAGATTGGAAAAGTACTCTGTGTATCCAAGTCCAAATGTTTTCTCGTTAAAACTATCATTTGCGAATGAAGTCAAAAGTTTGGATGATAAAATTCATCCATCGTAAAATAATGGATTTCTACCGGAGGTAGATAGTCATGATAAATATCGGGCAAAATTGATAAATAACATTTTTCTTACTGAATATGCTGTTTATTCCTTAAAACGATACTACCATCTGAATGGTTACCTGCGTTTTGTCAGTGTGAGGACGTCTGACTTTCCCATGTCGGTGAATTCTTGTGTATTCGGTCACCAGTGAAAGTAATCAGGAACAAGCACGGGAATCGTATCGAATTTTGATCAAAAGTAAACACCTGACATAGTATACAGTTAAAAAATCATGAAAATATGTTACTATTGCTCGTCTAGCGTAATGGACGATTGTTGCCATCGATTTTCGAGGATGGTGGCGACGTGTTAAAATCGGAGTTAACAAAACTCCCAGGGGCAGTCTTGACAAAAATGAGATTCCTAGGGACTCGTCTGAACCGGTGATTGTACCGAATAGCAAGAATGATGGTAGATACTCATGTGAAAATCAAAAGGAATTACACATGGAGTGTATCAAAAAGTGGTTGCGTCATGTATTGTTTTTTTATTGTGAATGATATAATGCTAATAACGCAGTATTCGCCAACGTTTCGACTATCGTGGGTAGTCTTTCTTACGGCAAGATTTACAATCAAACAACTGAGGGAACCTTCAAATGCCAATGAATGTAAAGTTTTCTGTGCGCGAATGTGTCTGTACGTGTGCTTACCTTGAACCATGACGGGTAAGAGGTTAGTTGTCCGTTATATTTATGCGCCGCCGTGGTGGTGAGGTCAACTAGCATGGTGACCTTTGAAATGTTAGTTTCTCATGTCGCCGACAGCTCTACCTCGTCGCTCCAATTGATGCATGAGGGGTGGGCACTGATCGCCAGAGCCTCGTAAAAATTACTCTCATTGCAGGTTCTTAATCCAAGTAACAGTACATTAGTGTTCTCATGATCTACATTGTCCCTCTGGTATGGCATGCAGAACGACGGCTGAATCACGCTCAAGTTTTGATAAGGTTGCTTTTTCGAAGTTCTGCACTTTCCTTTCCTTCTCTGTTCTGTTATTCGCGTCATCAGTTGTTTGCCGATTTTTCCAATATATTCTGTTGAGCATTCCTTGCAAGTGATCTTGCAGATGCTACTGTTTTGGTCTTACACATCGACCTGGTCTTTAGCCTTTGATAAGTGACATTTTAACGTATTATCCACCCAGAAGAAACTGTAAATATTAAATTCGTTGAGGACCTCTTTTATTACTTCCGAAGGGCCTGACTATGAGGAATTACGACTGAGGCCGTTTTCTTTTTTGCTTTCTTTGTCTTGGTTTTTGATATGCAAATTTCCAAGTTTCCCGACTGGCATTTGCTAATTTGATGTACCTTCAAGTGTTTACATGGTGACCGGTTATCGATCAAAGGTCGTGTGTACGCAGCAGCAGTGCGGTCGGCTTTGCCCTACGGTTCTGAAACATGGCAGTTGTTTGAACACCACTGTCTTAGTGGTATTGGTAGGATGTAGTGGAATAATTTTTTGAGTAACCCTTTACTTGATTGCATGGTTCGCCGTCTTGAGGACATGTTTTGCGTAACCCCGCGGAAGAAGTACCTGGCAGTACGCGGTTCGTCAAAGGAGGTAGTGGTTAGAGGGTGGTTCGAGATAAGAAATCGGTAGAAAGTACGACAGCCTTAACCAGTAGACTGACTTGTGTAGGTGCGGCTACACTACTGAGTTGGGGTCCGCAGGACCCCCAAAGCGGTGATTGGAGATGCGAGATGGTATGGCTTAGGACCGTAGTCAGAGGCGTTCTTACATTCGAAACTTTTCTTCTTCTGCATGATTCTTCAGATTACTATTTTACGGTCGATCTTTTATTATTCCTCTTTTCATATTTCTTCCCTTTGAGCAGATGAAATCGTGGGGTGGCTATCAAAATTAGATTACGTTTGTACAAGGTTAGCGATTTTAGAGATCGGAAATGAAACTGAAAGATTAATGGGCCATTCGTGTCCTTTGATTCCATTTGGGGGAATATTCGTGCAGTAATTGCAGTGACGGGTCGTCGCAATCAAGTGCTTTCCGTTTGTTAAAAGATACGGATCACTGGAAACAGCCTAAGGCGGACAAAAATCTGTTGAAAAAATTGCGCAAATGTTGCGGATATCTACAGAAATTTGTCCCTGTTTGAGCCACAGAAATGACAGAATCCACGAAGGACCTAGCTAGAATGTAGACAAACTGAAATGGTTCGCCATGCTAACCAATGTAGTAAGTCAAGCGTTCAAGGCTGGCACGTTCTGTCAGTTTACTACCACCGAATTTCAGAGCTGCATGACATAGTAGTTTGGAAGAGATGCTAGTTTTTGCCAAAATTAGGGATAGGAGAAGTTCTGCGAGATTGTCGGAGGTCTGAAAATAGAACGAATGAATAGAGATGCGACAGGAGAATAAGCAAAAGCACTCATGGGAGGAGCGATACTCCCTTTCACAAGTGTCGAAGTCAGGCTATCTAGACCAATATTCCAGATTGAGTTCACCGTAAAAAGGCGCAGTAAAATGTGTCATCTCGAAGCCCTTATCCGGAATTTTTAAAACTGGAGAACCACTTCGTGCATCCACAAAACGAAATCTGTACTCTGCACGTTTGCAGAAGAACTTAATGGTCTGGCGTTATTTTCAAGTAAGAACCTTAAACCTTACAAAGGCATATCAGACTCCCGAGGCACGAAATGCGATCAGTACATGAAAAATTCAATGTTTTTTAGTTCGATCGCCAAATAATTATAAGCCGATCTGGTGTTCTTTAGATCTTGCGATTTTTTCCAGTTTTTTCTTCGCCTTTATTACGAAGAGTATATTGTTCTTGGTGGTCAGTCTTTTGGATACCGTGCATATCCTTTCCCAAGGTTGGTTTTTACGCAGAAACGTTTCTAAATTTGCATAAGGAACACTATCACTACGGTGGAAGTCAATTTCCTTGAATCTGTTAAAAATTTGGCGCTGCTATTCCACAATTCGGAAAAATTCAAGTCCGTGTTTATGAAACAGATATTTGCACAAAAATGTTCTCAATTGGAAAAATACGTGGTTGAAACTTAGATCATTTGTGTTGCGTGAAAAAAGTGAGGAGACATCCGGAAGGTAATTTTAAGCAAGAAAAGCACTTGATTATCTTCGTCTGAAACAGGAACACGCGATTTAGGGAATATAATTTAGGATGGTTGGTAGAAGTCAAGCAAAATAGCATTACCCTTGCTTGTGTGAGTGAGCTATCAGTTAGATTGAACTCGTTTGGGTTTAGGATGTACTCCAGACTAGGATCACGTACGATCATTTACAAGTTAGCATTCAACAGAGGGGTTGGGAAAGGTTGAAGAAAAGTAAAAAGAGTAAACTGCGTTCGGTGTAAAATGCGGCTACTTACAGATGCATCAAGAACGTATGTTTACGTGGGAGAAATTCAGGAAAACACAGAATAACGAATCAGTGAATAAGATTCAAAAATATCAAAAAATACATTGGGTATTGTAGAAACACTTGATACAAGTGATCACATTCCATCCAGTCCTCATAGGAGGGGGATGTTTGTCCTACCAGAAAAGAACAACGCCCCCAATAATTACAGGTGAAGTTGCAACATTTGAATTTAGTTCCAATCGGTAAATGTTTGTATAGAAGGCCGAACGTGTATACCGGGGCAGAGACGGAGGAAAATTCTGGATCATTAAGCTCATGAAATGCATGTGCGTCTTGGTCTTCTGAAGAAAATTGATTGTATTTAGACAGCTTTTTCTAGATTCTTGCCCGATTTGGATACAGTTTCATTTGGCTTGTTGCATTTGTTTGATCGTAACCGATATCTGCATGTCCCAAATCTTCCGATGCATTTATAAATCTCTGGCACGCCTGCCATGACTTACTCTTTACTCTGTTATAGTCTCATTTCTTAATATTTGTAATGCACTTCAAACATTTGGCTTTCTGTTCTGGACCGCTTTCCTCGTCGGCTGAGTGGCTTTCATCAACTGGATGCTACAGAACATGAGCGACCCTTCCGGAATTGCATACAGATCGTCTTAAATATTGGTGATTTCCTAGTGTTTTGTTCCTCTTTCTTGCCTTATCTTTACTTACTTTATATGATATAGGAAATCAGAATATTTGAGGAAGCCAAAACACCAAAGGACAAACATTCTACGGTTCTGATGATTTTATTCAAGCCAGTACCATTTTTTCTTATGCCGCATGGTTTAGTTTGCACTTGTAGTATAGTTAGTTGGGGGAAGTAGGAAGACAAACCAATTAACACATTCCGCCTATGCCTTGGATCGTTCGCCTTTTGATTTCATCGCAGGGCCGAAAGCAAAACAGGTTTAAGCGAGCAATTTTGAGTAACTTCACCGAAGGAAAATTTTCGATAATTTTTAATGTGGCACCCATTAGAGACATTGAAACCAGTTTCCATCTCACTCACTTTTAGTTCCTCGTGAAGCCTAGCTGCAGTAACTGTGAGATATCCAAGGAATCTCGGCTGGAGTCACTTTCAGTTAACTTTCACACAACTGTGAATGCACTGCTTGAGGGTTTTCCTTTGGGCAGGGCAGCCCTTGTGACTGACTTGTTACACTCGTTGGTGTTGGGGCTAGTCTCTTACTTTCCACGTGGTCGCACATTTTTGAGCTGTTATCCTGGACTAGTCCTTGGAGAGGAATCGTATTCTTGTCAATGAAGGTCGAGTATGCGTACACATATCCGTTTGCGGTGAACGCGAACGATGACCTGAACGGACCTCCACACCGAATTAAGTCTACGTCACCGTGTGCTGTGGAACCCCCGTAAAATCAAACACACTGTTGTCAGTGTTGTCCCTTAATTGGATCAGACTCTAAGAACCGTCGTAGGTCGTGTTCTTAAGCTGAGGGAAATAGTACTGCTGTTGAATAAGTGCAGCTTAACTCACTGTTACGCAGTATCCAGGTGGGCTTTCATTTTGCACAAGATCTCTACACGAACTCTAAATTCTTTGTCTATGTAGCAGCACAAGTTTCCATTCCCAGATTGTCTATGATTCTAATCCACGAGCAATTCTGCCTCGGATGTCGGCTGCGGATGGTGTGTCTACTTCTATCAACAGTTATAAACAACTGGAGGTCAATCTTGGCCAAAGAAGATTCTGTCTGCATCCGTCTAAGCTTGCCGACGTTTCTGCAAGCACAGGGTGGATCAATTATCTGCAGAATTGCACGTTCGTTTACGAAAGCTGCAGCGGACCGACCAAAGGTCGCTTTATAAAAGTATAAATCGGGAAACCCGAACACATGAATATCAAGTCGCTACGTTCTTTAACGGTATTTCTATCAACTGCATTCATCATTCTATAAATTTCGCATGTTGACCAAACCTTTTGAAGATATATATCATATGGTGTACCACGTAGTCACCAAAGAACCACCAGTCATGGCTCAAACCCATGAAAATATGAATGGGCAAACCTGCAGTTTCGAAGAGTGAGTCCTCGGGCCTTGCTCATGCATGCTACTTTGGGGAACGATGAAGCTGCTGACCATATGGTACCTATCGACAATTAACATGGCTGTCAACATTTTTCCCGAGACAGATTTGGTACGAACTTATTACCAGATATCAGTTACGTTTCAAGACGCCAAGAATACCATTGATAGCACTTCTTTGGTCTATCTCTGTTCCTGTGCTTCGGGTCCTGCAGTGTTCCCGAAACATTCCAGAGATTTACCAGATTTTGCTGGCACAGCCACCATACAATTATCAGTTTCTCGGCTTTTGCAGGGTTTACGTTTTTTCTCTGGATGCCATACTCCCATGAAAACTAAAGGTTGCGATTGATCAGGAACGGCTGGCAAGGTATAAAGCCATCAATTATTTTGGCCACGCAATCGAGGGGGGTTAGTTCAGCCTCGTAATTGACCACAAACATCTAGGGAGCCTGTTTTCCCATCCTCGCCGAGACAGAAGTATCTGTTTTGACATTTCGCAGAAAGATAGACAGCTCTATAATGACATCATCATACAGTCACTACTGATCGAGGGCAGCAGTTCGAGTCCGATCATTAGCTTTGGCTGACAATATTGGATATGGAGGATATCCAAAGGACAGCTTACCGTCATCCAAAAAGTGGTTTAGTCGAATGCCACCATCGGCGGTTCAGAATGGCTCAGAAATCTTACGAAAACGCAGACTGGTGCAAGTGGTTCACGGAATTTAGCATTTATTCCTGTCTGATCACTCCAACACAAATGAGCGGGATAGACAAACACGAAATTTAACGCTATCTGCTTAACCAAAAATTGTATTGAATAAAATATGGAACATGACGTTGGGTACATAAGTGCTGTGACGTAGCAAATGTGACTCGTTATTTTAGCTTCACAAAAAACAATCTGGACGCGGTCTTTTTGCAATTATTCACATTACTGAATGGATTTTACCTTACTTTTGTTATTTTTAACTAGGCAAATATCATTACTATTTATCAGAACTGGTTGCTCTTGATTCTATTTCTGAAGTTCTATCACCATGCTACTTATGAGCAGTTGCACTTCTGGTTCCGCGCTTCTGGCGAAAATCTACCACAGCGAGGATCCGATTGCCTATCTTTGCTGGTAGTTATGTTGACGTTTTACCCTTTGTGCATTTCATCACTCCTCAGCAGTTTCATCGCCAAAATAGCCCATTAAAGCCGATCCCGAATATGCACACAATAATAATAACCTCAGGAACTTCTCTGGGTACACAATTTACCAGACGACCTTAGCAAATCCCCTCTTGCCGATGTAAAAAGCCTATTTTTATCACATACCGTAAAAGGGATAAACGATAATTAAGATCTTTATTCACAAATGAATTCTTGGATGAACAGGGTATTTGATACTGCACAGGTTCATCTTATAATACCACATCGGTATAAGGAGCTTTTTTAAGGAATCAGCTGATGGGTTAATCTGTGGTACACGAGGCATGAATACGCTTACTGTGCGAACGTCCAATGCTCGATAAACAGGATTGTCACATATGCCAATTATAAATCAGTGTTTTGATCATATCGAATGTCCCTTGAAGTCGAATTTCCATTAAATACATGCAAATATCAGTTTTTAGTGTAACTATGCCCGGAGCAGTCGTAGATTTTCGTCTGAGGATAGCGAACCTGTTCCTAAAGTACGACATTCGCGCTTAATATGGATCGGTTTGTTATGTCTTTCTGCACGCAGCTAGATGTGCACTATTACAGCTGATTACAAAACGATGCAGAAATTGCAGTTAATTACTTGAGACTTAGCGGCCTAATGACTGTGAATGTTTTAATTCCAAAGGTGAATGGCACTGCATCAAATAACGTAATATTTGACGATAGTGATTTCGTGCAAAGCGCTCGAATCAGCTTATTCAGTAGGTCGTTGTCCAGGTCGAATTAAGATGAAAGGTGAGCCCTTAATCCATGATGCCAGACGTTCAGTTGGTTTTAACAAAATGTGCCGACGTTTTCACTGACAAAGATTGAAAGTGAGTAAAGAAAGTACTTAGCTTTTGAATAAACGGAAGTAATAGCACGAACATAGTTTGTACTGCAACATTCAGAGACGTGGCTTTTAGACAGGTGTACGAGAAATCTCTGGGTTTGATCACCTGTGACATTAGCGTTGCTAGAGCGTTTTGTGAGGCTCATTTGAGTAACTCGGTTAATTCCATAGTAATGCGTCCTAGGGTTAAACAACTCGAAAAAAACCAACCCAAATAACTGCAGGTGAGTTTTCAAGTATTTTCTGCATTGCTGTATGTCCTTCTCCGAGATAGGCATTGCTTGGAAGAAAGATTGAGTGCATTAGCCGATGAAATGGGAAAAAATAACAAAACCGTAACCAGCGTCTTAGGTCCGCCGGTTAGAGTCCTTGAGATTCCCAACCTGAAGGTTGGAAACAATAGGCGATGAGGCTGATTGTTGCAGTCACTGGTCTTTTGGCATTCGAAGAATTGTGCTTTCTCTTTCTCGCTAAATCAGAATTGTTCATTTTTATTAGGCTTTTCATTAACTTTATTGCAAACAATGAAACGAGATGCTGAGAAAACTAGAGCAGAGCCGTGGAAGATTCATACTGGTAAGAAATGGAAAAGACATTGATAATTACTTACAGGGCAGTCATGTGACCATTTAGATTCTATTTTTTGCCTTGGGCTGCAAAGTTTAGGAGATGCCCAATTTTCAGTCCACTGACCTTCCAAATCGCTAAACAAAATTTATCACTGTGTGCTCTACAGTACATCACAACAACCGCCACCCAGTCGGTCATTTCTTTGGTGGTCCTGACGTCTGGAACATAGAAGCTTGGATAAAATTCCCTCGTGATTTACAAGGAAATTTATAACCAGACTCTCAGTTTGCCGTGTTATAGTATCGATGACGTACTCCTGTGGCCATTGTTTTATCAAGCAAACCATGAATACGACATAGTGTTATTACTGAAATATGAAGTGTTTCCCGTCAAAAAGGTGTAAATTTTACTTTTATATTACGGTCAGTTTTGTTTGCATCACGGATGCAATCAAGTCAACGGATAAGAATGAGAGCCATAGACACCTAAGCTTTAACAAAGAATTCTGCCTCATATAATGGCTAACTTATTTTCGTTAACTATTTTGCCCAGTGCTACCGGTTTTTGCAAATGTCCGCATTTTTACGAAACTCCGAATCAAACGCGAGTGGTTTATTCGAAGAAGATGGATTATTGGCCTTGTTGTTCCAGTTTACACAAATGAACTGAACATCTTTGTGGATCTAGTTTTTCTATCCCTTCTGGTTTACCATCGAATTGATATTTTGGGGTCTGAATTTTTCCCCATCTACCCGGAACGTCTCGGATCTTGCTCTAGGTGGCTGTGAGGCATCGGGAAATGTCCAGTGGTAATCAAAACTGTAGATCCGAGATGGATATTAAGAAGAGGGTCACATGGTAAGTTAGAATACTTTATTCGGTTTCCATCTCGTCTTCCTTGCTATCCGTCCCAGCCCAACAGAACTTTGGATAGTTTTATGTATGTTTATTTGGGAATAATTGCGTCACGATCTACCTCGGATGGACGAGTGTAGACGGCAATGAATCAAAGAGCTACAAGAAACGATGGGCTGGAGGCGTAGTATTTTACGAAATATAGTTAGTCCCATTTACCAAGTTGAATGACAAAATCTCTCTGAAAATAAACAACAAATTTGGATGAAACAAAGCCACCGGTTGATGAACTGATGCTAACTGTCTTGTTACCTTAATTGAAAAGGTGAGAATGAGACAAATGAATAGCGTAATAAAACATGGGGAAAGTGTTGATGAATGAATTCTGCTTTGCTTGCAACTGTTTCATTCTTAGCATTGATGAGGCAGAAATAATCAAATATATTGTGAAAAGCCCATCTTAGATTTTGGGTTAGTCTAACACCTGGACAATCGACAAAACTCAATTCGGATAGAGCCTTTTGATTCAATGAAACTTAAATTTTCAGAATAGAGTATCTATGACGACTGAAACATAATCAGTATCTTTTAAAGGGATGTAGCTTGAAATACAAAGTTGATAAAGATGATTTTGCTCGATCAAACTAGTTGCATTAGACAGCCAGGTGGTTGGAAATAATTCCGGTACGAATTGTTTAAGAAAACCAATTTTTGTAGCGAAATTCGAAGTAGTCGTCAAGTGGTCTGTGCCTAACCGTGTCTCTGTTCTCAGCCTTCGCCCTGCCAGAATAACGAACAAAATGCGCGGAATCATGCTTGCTTTGGGTGCATCCAAATTTCATACATTTCGTACGATTACACAGTCAGGAATCCTCCATATTTCGCAAAGATATTAGGATTACAATTACAGTTTACTTGACTAACCAGTTGGTACGAATTCGATGCCTTGACGTGGTTAACTCAAATTCCGTCCATAAATCTCGCTGAAAGTTTCTGGGAGGTTGGACTTAACCATCGGAACCGCCAAACAGATGCACTTTTCAGCTTAGCACGAAAAATTCTAGTCCTCCGATTTAGAGCATGTCAACTTCAAACAGGTGTGCACCAGAAATCGTTCATATTGTAAAAAAATCGAGTTCGTCTCGTGTTTACTTGATGAGTTATTTCGCTCACTTCATTTTTTTCCGGGTGCTTTGACTCTCAACAACGCGACGACAGCTGCCCGCAATATTTGACAAATTATGATATGCCAACGGAGAATAAGTCGGAGTGGTTTCACATTCCTACCTATCCTAACTCGGAAGTCGGTTATAAAATATAGACACTGATACTCAGAGGAATGCCGGCAGATATACCTATTTTGTGTTTGCTCACAAAATTCCTGAAGTACAGAATGTTCGCATTCCTTGTTCAAGTCAGCCTTAGATAAACACATTTATTACCTAGATTTTCAAACATATAGCAGCTACGGCTGGCTTGAGACATACACTTGTACTGCATAAATATGGGTACAGATCAAGTATCACTAGAATTATGACGAAGGACGGAAACAGCTGGTGAGAAAAAGAAAATAAAAGGGTGCAAGCTGTATAGTCCGCTCTATATGATTGTTACTACCTCCACTTCGTCGGCTTTTCATCGGATTCATGATTCCTCTGTAGACCGGATGCTATCTCGTTGCTTAAACCAAAATAGGGGGTAGCCTTTGACCAAATTGTCTTACTCGCAATGTAATGGGACCATTCGAAGTCCACGTAGCCTAAATGGGACCAATAACCAACGGCTCAGTTGGTATGGTCTTCGGGTGGGGACAAAAATTTCGGGTTCCCGGTGCACCAATTAGCTCCAGTTTCCGGTAAGGATGCAGTAGCATGCTTCTTAAACTTTCCGTGGTTGGCTTCGAATCACGATTTAGCCATATTTCCTAGATAGACTACCAAAGAACAGTCAGCCCGGCACACATCACCGGGTAACCAAATTCGTTCTCACACTTCAATGGTAATAGTTGTAGCACGAGGAAACAGCGCGTAAGACTTCCACAGAAGAGGCTTTTTGAAACACGCGGTAATTTAAGGGCATTTCAAGACACATCCTCAACTCGCACATAAGTAGAAGTAATTAAGATAAGTTGGAAACCATCAACAATATGTCAAAAATTGGTCTCATTTCATTCATCAGTATCCCTCAGGTTCCGTCTACTTATTTCACCCAGTGACCCAAAAAAGTGACGAAAATGTAGTGAGGAGTTCAGTAATAGCCAAGAAAAAGGCAAAATCTAAACGTCCACTGATCTGCATCCATTTTTTGCGCAGCAAATTACACATAAACCCATATAGTTGTATTAGAGGTAATTTACAAACTGTTCATCCAATGGGATCCACATCTAACTTATCATTAAGAAACATTGGAAAAATGTAGAGCTGCTTCATCCTCGTTAGAAGTCATCTATCCTATCGAAACTGAAACGTGAACCCCTAATAAACCAATGTGAACCAAACGCAGCAAGAATTACTCTCGTCGGTTTGATTTCCGAAGGTGTGTTGATCATCAACATTGCATGAAGTGGATTTTCAGGTCACAAACCATTGCTCATGAGACGGTATATGCATATACATATGTATACGAATATAAATACATTTCTGGAGGAATTTTACCAAAATTATAAATTAGAGGTAAGTTCCGCGGAAATCTCATGAAACAGCATTCGTGTTTTGTTGCAATGCTGGACTTATTTTTTCCTTGTATTAGTAGAAACCGAATTTATGGCAGTCTCAGCATGTTTTGGACAATTAAATTTTTCGAAGTATAAGCAGATTTTCAAATAATTTTTTTGATATATTTGACACATTAATTTCCGAACACCCTCCGGATGGAATGAATGCTAGCAGGATTTAATATAACTGCTAATTTTGTGAGTGTCAATCCATCTGTTCCACAAGAGACGTTAAAACTGGCAAGTTTAGTGGACTGGAAAGGTAGTCCTTGGAGGCTGCCGAGATAAAAGTCGTTAATGTGCCGTTCCGTTATATGCTTCCCCGAGCCATTTTTGTCATGTTTCTACATTCTGTCATTGATAGTGACTTAAATGATAGTAGAAGCAAGTCCAGCAGGGACATTTCCAGACCAATTCGAAGCATGCATTTCACGGACGTCGTAAAGTTGACGTCTACAGCTGTCTGTTTGGAGAGACAGAAACCCGGGTCGGAATCTCATTTGCTGTCCCAGCCAAACTAACTGGCGTTGAAGATCGACTAATTCATATTTTAGATGAACACACACCTCTTATGGCAAACAAATGTTTTTTCTTAATATGTTCACCTGGTTTCCTTCTTCATCACAGTTCTGCGCTCACATTGACCGTATTGGGAACGGTCACAGCTAACAAGGAACAGTCTATCAGTCGTGTCCCCGAGTACGGTCTCAGATCACGTCTTGGTCCGGCCTGACATTTTATTTGAACCCAGTTTGTGGTTGCACACACGAAAACTAGGAGCCTTTCGCAGTTTTTCCTAGATTGTAATTTCCAGCTTGAGTGCCTGTCGATGCTTTCTAAGTGGTCATTATTACGTGCGATTACTTAGTATAGAGCCAACAAAGGGGACATATCAACGAAGTCCTTCAACCATCGGAAGATGCCACGCAGAAATTCTTCCCAAATAAGCCTCAAAACGATGGGTATCTTCCATATCAGCTGTTATGTCAGGGACTCGAAGATCAACGCGAAGTCGAAACTCATGAGACATCTGCTGGCCATAATTCTGAAAAATGACCGCAACCAGTTAGATCTAGAAAACTGGAAAAATGAAAGCAATTGCAGCTACCCACAAGATTTGTAACGATCAAGAAGTGATCAAAAACGCTGGTCAACGAAAACCAGATGTGCATGAGACGACCAAATGATTTGATAGCTCAATGATTCCCTGTCCGGACAGTCAGCTGAAGCTTTGAGCAGAACATTCCAATAAGCAGTTTAGTTAGCGGACTGAAAGAGTTAGCTAATAATGTCACAGAAACTAGTCTTTTGTCAGAAGTGGAGATTGTCGGAGAGATGGATATCGGTAAATGGCATTAGGGTTTCATACCATATGATCTTTCCCTTTTCCTTGAGCAGTGCCGAATTTTAATCATAAGATTTAACAAAATTCCTGAGACAGATTTAGGAAGAGAATGAAGTACCTAGGGAATGATATGAGTCGGCAATAAGATAAGGTACCGACAAGGACGCAATGTGCTACGTGAAATCCAAGAAAGAATCAATTTTGTAACCATCGCATCCATACTGCTCGCGGGCACTTTGCTTTCCTTGGATTATGTTGTCCTCGCGAAAGGTGTTTACGTGAGATTCGAGTTACTTGCCGTCCAGGTCGGAGTTGCATTGAGCACTTTGTTTCTATAGATCACATTTTAGAGCACACGCGCAAATGTTGTGTAGACGCACGGTCTTCGACAATGCAGTGTGCAGGAGAAATCAGTTTCGCTTTGCAATCTCTGCATGTTACCAACTAAAGCTTAGTTCGTTCCCACGGTTAACTATCAACAGAGTTACACACAAGAGTGCGATCTATCTGAAGACGCACTGTCTCCGTTTATTTCAATTGTGTAGCCAAAGTGCTTCTGCACAAACCTCTGTGCTCATTTGAGGATAGCCACAGTGATTTGCAGTTTGTGACGATATTGCATTTCTCATTGGACATCCAAGTAAGCTACAAGAATTTACCAGCCTTCTGGACAACATTGCCCATATGCTTAGGTGTATTTTTACACCTTTAAGGTATGAAGTCCCGTTTTAGGATTTTTTGCCTAGAAGTCGAAACTTGTCCTGGCAGGGCCACAGTTGGACGAAGTGGGTGAAATTTGTCGTTTGGGCAGTTGCATCACAGTAGGTGATCGGGCATCGTATGAAGTACATTCTAACATTCAGAAAACTCGATTGGCTTTTACCAGTTTACAACATGTCTTTTGTCCGCGTAATATTTGCGGCCAGGCACAATTCCGATTTGCACTGCACCAGTAAGAAAGATGCTGCTCTAAGGCTCAGAATTATAACCTAGGATTGCAGATACGCAGAAGTTGTTGGCGTTTGAATATTATGGCCCTTGTAGTATGGTTAGATTACATTAGGGAGCTGTCTTATTAAGTTAGCGCGTCTTATAGTGGGCTACAGGATTCATCCTGCCGAACAGAAACTGATTTTAAGTAGATTTACGTGGCTGAAAATCTTTTTCGCCTACCAGCAAATTGATGCCCTAGGGGAGCGCAGTTCTCCGAGATAAGTCCCGTTTAGTAGATAGACCAGGTTGAAAATCGCCCGAAATGGCAAAGAAGCTTTGACCAGTCGACTGTTCCAATTAGGTCTACTTAGACTTCAGCGATGTTATTGCAGCACATCCCCGAAGGAAGTGGTTGGCGATTTTAATCGATGGGGCTAAATATTGCGATCAGTGACTTTTATGTATTCAAAATATTTATCAATCTCCATAGTTTTATGTTATGATCCGTTTAATGTTCTCACCACTGCTGTTCGATGGTTTGAAGAACCAACAAAACCAAGTGAAGTTCGTACTGGAGTAGTGGTATCATAAACTGTTCTGAACTTACATGCACTTCCTTGGCATCTAACTAACTATCTATTATCATTGTTATCACCCTTCAGTTATCCGTAAACTACGACCTTGAAAACGTTCTCAGCTTGTGTTATTAGCCGCAGGGACAGAAGCAAATGACATTATAACGAAGTTTGTAACCGTTATGCATAATTATGAATGACAACAGAAATCATGGTTTTTCTTCGTTCGCATCTGGGATTCATCGTCACTTTCTTTGAAAGATATTGTAATATTTGGACTGGTAATTAGAATAGGGAATTCAGTCAATTACGGTAAAGGGCAATTGCGATTTACTAGTAAGTACTGAATTGGCTTCAACACAGTCTGAGGGAATGAAATCAACAAGAATACCACAGCAGAAGGGAAACTAGTTCGAGTTGCATTTACGATTTACGGATTCATATACAGAGTTGGAAATATTCCGATTGGTGGAATCCGTTCCGTCCAGTTGTCTTCGCGAAATGTTTCAATTTCACAACCGTTTGTTGTTAAGGTCCTCACTGTTTGCTTCGCTACGCAGACCAGCGTAAAGCTGTGGCAAAAACTATAAGCATTGAGTCAATCTTTGTTGCGTATCGATTCAGAGTTTGACGTGTCATTGTGCAGTTGGTGAGCAACCAAGATGAAAACGGTGCAAGGGAAAAATTAACCGAACACGAAAACCAGACCAAACTATTGTAACTGTCCTCCAGCATCAAACAGCGTAAAAGTGTGGAAATCTATTGCAAAACATTTGCTTCACCGAGGTGTTTCCATTATCTCTACGGGTGGAGCGATTGGTTCTGATTTTCAGCTTAAGGTGCTACTGCATTCAATCCATGTGAAATATCACTGCACATTACTGACCTAAGTGGACACTTGTATGGCCGATGAACATACACTAGCTTTAAAACTTCGTCATAACAAACACCAATCAGACATCCAGTCGCTGAGGAAAAAACTAATTCATGACAGTTAGTAGCACTTACACAGGTGCAGTCACATTCCAGACGAAGTCTTTGAGACTAGTCATTGTTTGTGGACGGTGAAGGTTAAGGATACATCGACATCAAATTTCATCCTTGATTTAGCGAACGTAAATCTCAACACGACCAGCCAAAAGTTCTGCTTTTGATCCCCAATTTGGCCGGGGCCCCGTCCACGAAAATGGTATTCTTGGTGGTCTCAAAAATTAAGTATTTTGTGCAAGATACCCTGTAAATAGTTGTTGATTATTCAGTCGTGTAACATGAAAAGCAAGATTTTATAAACAGTACAGCTCAACCAGCCTTATTAGCGTTTAAAATCATCGCCGGATGCACCCGAACATTAATTGAGCAAGCAAGCATGCAAATGAGAAAATCCGTCTAGACTGATTAGTAAACAATGGGAAAAATCGATGTAATTGTCACCTCTACTCACTCAATCGAAAATTATCTGACACGACTAACAGCTGCTGTTCATGGATAATCGTGACAAAGATAATTTTTTGTTTACGCTCTCCTTACCTGACATGTTAAAGACCAATTCAATCTGTTACCGCGCATAAAAATATATGGCTTGTTCTATTTTTACATTCGCAGCAAAAAGAAGTATGTGTTTATTGAAAAACCACTGATTTGTTTAAAATGGATCTTGCGATTTGCCTCAATTTGTTACCAGAAGACAAGTCTGTGAACTGGTTAAATTGGGCAGCTATTTTAGTTAGCATTTTCACAAGGTTGCGAAGACTGGATAAACTGTAACTAGATGAAAGGGTTTCAAATTTATCTCAAATAATTCCATTTGCCTCCGTGCGATCTACTAATCGTTAGGCATGCCAGTGTATTCAAAGCTTTCTAATTTGCATGTAAAAATGTCATATTTCTAAGTGTACATTCTTTGAATTTCAAGCAGACCACCTTTGGTGCAGTCGAAAATCTGTGAAAGCAAAAATTCAGTAAACAAATTCTTTCTTTCGACCATCCAAATTGCTGTCAAAAAACCAGCAGTTGCTCCTTCTGTGCGGTGCTTCCATTTGGCAACAAGCACCACCAAAATGCTCAGTTCATTTTGCTGCATGAATACAGACTCGAAACCTTGGATGCAAGCCAGAAATGCTAGCTAATGGAACAAGAATCTCTTATGGCGACACGTTAACATGAGTTTTCACCCGCAAGAGAAGCGCATCAATATATTTATCTCACTTATTGAAATTGTCAAAAAGGTTGTGGTCACGTCAAAACATATCCAAGGTTCTGTCATCAACTGCCAAAATTCAGCAATATTTTTAAACGAAGGTACTCATTGTATGGTGTCAGTGCTCACGTTAGCTCCGGAAACCACGTGAGTACTGCTCAATTACGACGAACCATCAGCAGTGGATACGCAATGCAATCAAACCCGGAGGCTTCTCGGGTTTAAGCAGCAGTCTGAACGTGGGGGATTTGTGTAGTCACCGATTTTTAACTGAAATGAACGAAATGAATGGTGAGTCCTTGGTTTCCCAGTGGTGGGCTGAACTACATTCACAAGTGACGTAGGTTTTCTTGGGATACCATATCACCTGCCAGTTATCATGAAGGAGTCGTGTTTGTTCACTTGTATTGGGTGTAAACGAACTTCCTCAGGTACTTTTAATGGTTATTGTGGCTGAAAATTTCCACTGGGCATAATTAATGTGCGGCCTGCGAGATCCTTTGGTGCATGGTGGCGCTATGCCATGTAGTGATTTTCGAGGAGCCGTTAAGGATCAGCCTAGGTGGCGTAAGGGCTGAGGCACAGTTGTTGGGTCCCAGCTCGGGAGCGGTGGATTTTTACTAATGATGATTCATAACTAGGATGAAAACGTTGTACAGTGTCCCTATGTTTTCCTAATGACGCGTTGAAAGTCGCTACTTCAAGAAGCATCAATCGAAAAAGTCAAATCAAAACTTCCACCACTGACCAGCGTCACATCAAGAAACTACAAGTTGACGAATCGGCTTGTTTTTGGTGATTCGTATGCATGTCATTCCATCACAATAATTTCAGAAGAGATTTTAAGAGATTTGGTCAATCAGGTAAAAATTTGATTGCCAAGGAATTAGGAGGTCTTCTATGCATAACTCGAAAGCAGATGCGCATATTTTGTCAGCTATCGCCTAGTCTAAGTTCTTCATTGGAATGGAGGGCGGGCTAGGATAGTTGATGGGCAAACAAAAAATGTTTTTGGGGGCACAGTGAACGATCGCGACAGCCTTCGTTGTGTCCAAGACTTCAATTTTCCAGGCAGATCATAAACGGGCACGAAAAGCTAGCGTCAAATCCGTGGTTTGGTTAGACTGTGTTACGTTTAAAACCACGACACTATTGAGTGATCTAACTGTTCCAATGCTCAACTATTGTGAATATATGCTACTGTTATCTTGGTGCTAGACACTCATCACATGGATCGCTGAGGCCAGAACGTAAAAAACAGTTATAAGAAATGCAGAAAAATGCAGATATCGTGTCATCAAGACCAATCAAGAGTGGATGTATAATTCTTCCTAAAAGTCGGACTACATAGCGAAGACGGAAACTATTTTGAATGACAAGGCGAAATCATTCGGACGTTCAGCAGCCTGAGGGAAGGCAGCCGAGCCGTCATCGTCTTACCATGCGAATACAAATCTCACAGACCGCAGTGCATCCAATAATTTCCCCGACTTAGAACCCTTTCGAAATTCGGTGGTTTTCTCCTGGGTATCCTGCTAAAAATACTAAGGGGCGAACATGCTCATTTGCCGTAATTATTATTCATACCATCACAACGCATGAGAGATGATCATCGTCAATTGAGATAAGGAGAAGATGTGGCTGAAAAAGGTGAATAAGTCCAGATCGGAAAAAGAAACGTTTACACATGCAATCCACATCTAACAATGATTCGACAAAGTAGATAGCACTGGTTTGATTTTTCTCTCATGAATATGCAGGGAATGGGCCAGAAGATCACTAGTCCTTGGCTGAACTGTTTCCATGCTCACAACAGCGGACTCAGTTCTAGGAATTGCCTGAACTCAAAATTTAGGCAACCGTGAATGTTCACTTGAAATTCGCATGTCGAACAGAACACCTCGTCAAATATAACCAGTAATTTGGCTCAAAAGATGTGAACAAACTCACTGGTGGATGCATTGACTGCTGCGACCTACGGAAACAGTTCCACAGGAACGGATGAACTAGCAGCATAGGTAAACTCTTTATTCTGTAATCTTATGCACGTGACCGCTTAAATTATGAAACACAAAAGTGAGCTTGCTAACCACCAGTCTTGTTCAAACTGTGTACGATGAGACTGTTTTTCTCGTAAAGTGGTGCTAAACTTTCGTGCAAAAGAAAAACGGAATCGAAATAATTTAGTAGTTTATCGTCAGTTTCAGCTTGATGGAGTCGACGCCTTAGTCCAGGGGTTAGTCCAGCTATTTTCTTTTTTTTTCGAAAATTCCATGTGTTAATGCGCTAACCGGTCACAGTCCGGAGATCGACTACATGAAGGCTTCATGGCCTCGATCTTCAAAACTAGTAAATGTGTTCGACAATAAGACTGGCACTGTCACAATTACAGGCACGACCATGTGATTTATGTGTCCTTGGAGCCGAGCTCAGACTGTTTGGGGTAAAAACAAAGATCCACACATTAATTTTCCAGTGTCCAAGGTCGCAACTGGCGTGGACGAATCTGAAACTATTTCTTTCATAAAGGTTTGTCATGACGAAAATCACGATTGATGGTAGGCTCGAGTGCGACCAAAACTTTGTAAACATTTAGTCATCTTTCATTTTGATGGGCATCAACGGTAAGCTTTGTGAAGACCGAATCCTCGGTTTAATGTCTTTATAACATTTTACTCTTCAGTCCTATTGTTACCATCATCCTTTCCGATGATACACCATACTTTTTAGATCAGACCAAAATGTATGTCGATAAAACTGTTTTGGGAATAGGAGAATACAGTCTGCAGGGAACTATACTAGACTTTGCAGAGGACCAACCCACAATTGTCTCATCCAAGTGCACTTTACCGGTTAGCTGAAAGAAAACATTTTTCGGGCCAACCAAGTCCAATGTAATGCACCGCGCAATCTCAATGGCACTTTCAAGTCTACACAAATAGAACAATGTGCTAAAGAAATTCTGAATTTTAAATCACTAAAGGCCTTTTATTGAATTTATCAAGATGGAAAAAAATGTGTCACGAGATGCTTGTAGTCCGTTGGCCCTTTTATGTATCCAACGTAAAACGCGAAAAACTTGAATGGCGCGGCGGATTAAATTGGATGGAAAATTTATTCCCACTTGCAAGAAGGAAATGGGCTGATAGGAAGAATCAGTTATTGTAGCTAATGCCAAAAAAGACCAACATTCAAGATGAAACTTTGGGCCCTCCATTGCCGACCTCATTTGAAGATTTGACAAGGCCAGCTTTGTAAATCCATGTGACCATACTTTCGCAATTGAAAAAGTTGAAGATTTAGCCCATGTAATTGCGACCCCTGAGGATTGCACCCTCTGTTTTCCTCTATCTTCTCAGTATCTGCTCTGGCACTTGCTGGGAGAAGCGGAGCTTTTTGCTATTGCATTACCCGCTAAGCCTGCCACGGAACTGGTATGCATGTTGGACAATTAGACAGGCAAGAAATTTGGGACTTTAATCCTTAGGCTTTTTCGCTAAAGGCTATGCTGCTGGGTCCGCGTCTGTCTATCGATTTGAGATTCTTATTAACATAATTAGTTATTAACTCGGTTGAATAAATGCATGCCTCTAGGTGGCAAGGTCATGAATTCCTGCTTCTTCTCTGCGTTAATCAATTTTTTCAGGGACTTCCCGATTTAAACTAATATTCGCATGTTTACCACATATGAGAAACCAGAGAAGCGTAATAACACTCTACCACATTAAAGACGGTTTTGGTAGCTGTTGCGTCACAGTTTGCCATTTGGATTTTCGATTAGCAAAACAGCTAGAAAAAAACATACGAGTGTTTTTATCCTCCTCGTTAAAAGCAGAAAGTTTCGGACTCTGAGAATTCAGAATGTAGACAGAAGAATCGAATTTTTTCACAAAAAAGGAAATTAAGTTATCGGCAACGTATGATCTGTAACGAGGGGATTTTAGAATAGTATTGAAAACGCGCTCGTAGACAGATTTTTCAAGACCTGGCTGATCGACTGTTTGCCTGAATCTTTTCCTCTCAAAACCAAAGTGAATGTACTGGATGCATAAAAGAGGATAGAATTCCTAATATATCCAACGAAAAAGAGTGAGGGAAATTCGGCTGTTTCGAGATGAAGCAACCTTAACTGGGTACATTTTGTAGGAACTCAGTGAACCGCCAAAGAGCATATTTGAGAGTCCAAACAATTTTTTGGGCAAAACGATGTCAGGTGTTTTCAAACGAGGACTAGTTTATCCACGGATCATTCAGCATATGCTTGACTGGCAGAGTTTGGAATACTTTGTATGGATCACGGCGGAACTTGTGCGGATTTTCATTGATCCCCTCATATAGAACGCTCGTGTCCCGATTGGGTTTCACTTGTTAGACATTTCTGAACCACGAACACATGTAGGGGTAAGACTTAAAGCTGCCTTGTTACTTGTTTGCCTATCAGGACACTGTTTGCCGCACTACATTCTGATCTGGATAATTTAACATCACCTGACGTTTTATTTATTCTCTCAGTTTATCCCCTCCCTTTCCTTATTACGCGACCTGATCGCCTATCTGAAAGGAAATCAAGAATTTCCTCATCTCTGACAGCCTCCGGATTTTCCACTGATAGGAACATAGAGGTATTGATAAGACATACCAACTAGTTTGACCTCCAACAAATCTGCTTTGCCAGAGAGCGTGGGGATAAGATTGTTAAAGATTAGCAAGTTGAGTACATATTTATAGCTGGCTAAATTGTTTCGAATGCACATTAGCTTTTATGGTAGTCACTGGTATGACTTTTGATTTGACATTTCCGATCCAAGGCTCCGTCTGCATTGCCGCTGTCATCGGACAATCAGAAAGATTACACTTGTGTTTGTTTCAGATAGTTCTTATTCATACGCCATGCCGTTCTTTGTATTCTATTCCGGTTTTAATTATTCTTTGTAATAGTTCTCAAACTCACACATACCCCTTAGAGATAACGCTACAAGGTGAGCCGAAAAATCTTTGTTTTTCTCAATGGACTTGAGTAATTCTAACAAAACAGATGTGGCTGAACATCTTTATAGATATTTAATTCATAGTATTATACCGGAATCTGATGAAAAAGAATAGTTGGTAGCTAACATGTTATGCTAGTGACCATAAATCAATGTGCTGCGTAAACGAAAAAAGTAGGAAACATGGACCTTAAATTTGAACTTATCGAAGATTTCACATCTGATGTTACCATCAAATTACATAATAGGACAAGTACCAACTTTGGATTTGTTCAGTCGCACGTTGCAGTATGACCGGTAAAACAACGAGACCGTACGATAAAAGTTTACTCCATTGAAGACAGTCCGTTGACGAGTTTGTCTATCAATTGTCATATGTCTTCCCGTAAATCTTAAATCCTTGTCAGTAAATGCGGATGCCAAAATATCTTGAAAAATATCTTTTAATGAATTAAGTTTGCTTCTGTTAATCCCGGTCCTGCGAAAAAACGTAATTGTAAATTTTATGTAAAATAATTAAAAAAATGTCAAAATTGTGTTGTTTGGTTCAGAAAACTAGAGTAAGAATTATGGTCGCTTTTTCTTGCGTCCATTTGATTTGACCAGTTTGTTTTTGGTTTTCCCGAGGCTATTGACGCAATACTCGCCGTATACGATTTAGCGAGTTTTACTGTCTAGTGTTAATCATGTCAGCAATTTAATCGCCGCTTCCATCAAGTTTTAACGCTCTTGGGGCCACGTTAGACACAAAATGCACTTCAAAGTTTCTAGAAATGGTCAGTTGGAAATGATTCTGGGGTAGTTTCGAGCAAAATATGTGAAGATAACGATGAACATTTGAATTGACGTAACTCAGAATCCGATACAACAGATCAACTGACGTGAGAATGGGACATCAGCTCTGTAACAGGTCTATACGTCCACGAGATAATCGCTAAGGTGCTGTTCTAATTCATTTTTTAGTGGAGGCACATTGGGGCAATTCTCAGGTGTGGATAGCCAGCAATAATTCAAGCTTCCATGAAAACTTTGGAATCGGAACGTTCTCGACTCAGTAAAGTCAGTCTGGTATCGACAAGAGTTGAGGATAACTGAATATCACATAAAAACACAATGAAGGTGGAAAACGTAACATAAGACATAAAAACTAGTTGACATTTTATGTACAGAGCGACCGCCAATAACCGCACGGAGTGTGCTCACTAGAATAATGCACTTTCCTTTAGCTAGGTGGAACGCGAATGATTGCTGTCTCGTCCTGTTTACTATGAAAGCTACCAGTGGATTGAAGTGGCACTGCCATTTCAAACTCGCGTATACGAAGGTTTCATTGGGAAGTCCTGCTGGAGCAGTCAGACTACGAAATTTCACCATAACGAACGCCATGTTTATGAGTTATATAGGGCTTGGTCAGCAATCCCCGAGTGAAGTTAGTTAAGCTGGTCCGATTGCAGAGTGTCAGTGGTTTGTAAGTGCAAGTTTGAATCCGAGCCGAGTCAAAAATATTCCACATTTGGATAAAAGTTTATGGGCAGATAAGTTTCGAAAATGAGCATTCAAGAGTGCGTTTACGTACAAACCAAAAGTCGGATTTATTACGGGAAATTAAGAAAAAAGGAGGCATTGAATCCTTAAAATGGACTCAGCGGATCACAAATCAACCAGAAATTCCAAACAATAGGAGACACAATCAACCTAGTGCATATCCTAATGGGGCTTGGAAATTTGTAGGTTGCTGTTAGTGAAAGGCGCTAAGATGGATCTTTGAAAAATTGATACCCGTAATTAATAACTTGCAAATATAGCCTTACACCTACCCATTTAGTTTGCTCTTGAAAGCTTTTGTCTGTTATTGTGATGAGAAAATACGAACTGACTGATCTGCTTCCACCATTACTGCAACCAATGGTTACTAATTGAATACCTTCCAACTTTTGAAGCAATGGAAGCTGGTCTTGTTAAAATTTAGTGTTTTAAGGCATGAATGTGAATTAAAATATACTTGTCTCCAGCAATTTCTAATTTCTAATTTTAGACATGATATATAATAATAATCTTTCAACAGTGCAGTTATACCGGCCACGTTTATCTTTCAACAAAGGAATAGCGACTGGGTGTGTAAAGTTGTTCTCAAAGGTTGCTTGATCAGTTAGGGTTGATAGCGAGTCATTTAGCTAGGCTATCTGTCCTACTGAATTGATTATCTTCAAGTTCATTGTCCTTTTTTTCTTCACTCCCATTCCTGTAGGAGATGGAAAAACAACCCAAGTGGTGGTTCACATTTGGATGAAACTAAGGACCCTCAGAAGACTCCCATAAGCCGATTCGGTTTCCGGTCAACCGATGAGCATGCAAAAACTCTTTTCACAAATAAATTGAAAGGAGTTGCATTTAGAACAAGTGTTGTGACATAGTTTTACAAAATGGAACAAGAAAATTGTTCGATACTGACAAATTCGTGCATTTTTCTACTAGGCGTATAACATTCATACTGACAAAACTGCAGTCGGTATCCTGACAAATAACATAACACTGGACAGATGATTTGCTGCTAGATACATTATTTTCCTTTGTTTACGAAGGTTATCGGCCGGTCTTTTTCGTACAAAAGTTAGTTATTCCATCCATAAGACAACGGTATTGCGATAAAGTGGACAACAGTGCAGAAATAGCAGGGTAAATACTGACGCAAAAAAATCAATCATGCAATTCAAATAAAAAGGTTGAGTACCACGGCAACCCTATCAAAAGTGTGAAAAATGTAGAGAAATACATTTCGACAACCGCGGATTATGCGATTATGCATTTGTCCAGTAGGAAAGCAATAGACCTTGAGAGGGAAAACAAAATTGCACACAGCACACAGCTTACTCTTGGGAAGACTTACAAGAATGAAATTAGGAAACAGTGTCAACCATAGAAGGTGGATCTGTTGAATGAATATCCCACAAAGTGGCTACGACTTTTCTTTATTTTCAGACGAGTAAAAGGATTTGTTTCATCATCATCATCGTTCAGCGTTCAACAGCATGGAAAGCCTCACTGACTGCTGCCTTTGCCCAGAGTTACACGTTTATATAAAAAGAGTGAATATCCGACGGGAACAGGGAGTGGATCTACACCTGCGGGAACAGATGAGATGCTGCTGCAGCCAACACACAAAACACAGTCTAGCCGTAGAATCGCACTCTTTCAATCATCCTGATTCGATAGAAAATGACAGCACGATCGTCACTGTTCACGGTTCACTGCCATATTCCCCAGTGTCTCCAGCCAGCAATTCGACGAGTCTTTCGGACCCCAACCACGAAGGCTTGTGACACCTACTTCACCTAAGTTCGCTGTACATTTATTCACTCCACGTTGCCACGTCATTTGTTGACCTCCACATGGCTTCTTCCATTCCTTAGGAGGAACACAAAATACGACACGGTATGGTAGACGAGTGTTCGTCATACGCAACACGTGACCCAACCAGCGTAGTCTACTAAGTTTCGTACGCTGAAACAAGCTATTTTCAGAAGTGACACCCAATACCAGATTCCTAACCTCAATATTACTCACCCGGTCACTCCATCCAATCTTAGCCGTACTACGTAAACATCGGTTGTCGAAAACCTCCAACCGACGAACAACACCCACACGCATACTCCACGTCTCGCAACCGTACAACAGAACTGAACGCACTGCAGCACAGTACACACGACCTTTTAACTTCAGTGAAATATCAGGCCGACTGCACAAGTGCTTCAGTCCCGTGTAAGCTGCCCGATCCTTGGATATACGAGTGTTTACCTCCACTGCCGAGCTACCATCGTTAGACACGCAGCTACCAAAGTAGGTGAAACGGTCCACAATCGTCAGCTCCTCTCCATCCAGTATCAAGTTCGGCGCTGCTGTCGTCCAGTCCTGCAAAAGTACTTTGTGCAAAGCACATGCCGAACCGAGCAACCGATCTCGACAGTCTATCTAGTGCCCGTTGTGCATGGTCCGCAGACTCGAACAGGCACACAACGTCGTCTGCGTAATCTAGGTCGCATAGCTTTCCTCCATTTCCCAGTTCGACTCCTACATCCCGGAGACCTCCTAA
>LUCM01003046.1:5185-21891 GCA_008360955.1 Fasciolopsis buskii | reverse complement strand
ACATTTTGGCGTTGTGTGTGGACTGAATTGTTGATCTGTGTCCTAATTACTTGATCCCTTCCTATTAACTTTTCGATGTAATACAAACTAGAACCTGTATCAACCACGTATGATTGTAAGCAAAGACTCGGTGCCTTTGTTCAGTACAAAAGAGCCGCAATGAAAACAACTGACTGTTTTTAGTGGAGCACGTATAACTCGCCATCTGAGTGGCTTTTTGATGAAGAAATACCCAGTTCGGCTACAATTTCCACGTGTGACCAGGGTTTCAATAATCTAATTGTAGCCAGATAGAAAATGAGTTTTCTACAAGATTTGTGAGGAAAGACAGCTTACCCGGTAAAACACCTCCTTTCAGCTTGAAAAATGCAGCGAATACTGGTTTTTAGGCAACACAACACGTGCCTAGTTTAGTAAGGTTACTCCAAGTTCGTAAGTTTGCAAACAACTCTGTTTAGCGGTTGGACTCCCTAGCAGTACCCGCCCAAAATTCCTCATGAGTTACACGCCTACAAATAATTCCATACTGCATCGGTCGTCGCGCAGGATAATCAGGACCGCGCCAAACATTGCATCGAGCGGGGTGGGTAGTGATAAGTATGCTGCCGCTCAGAGTTCCCTCTCTTTTATTCAACCTGTCTCTTCTGTCTCCAACCCAATCTGTTTGCCCCTTCTGCCTACCCATAATAATATTAGCCTCGTCAGCCTCTGCACATTCAAGGAACCCAGATGCAGAGGCTGACGAGGCTAATATTATTATGGGTAGGCAGAAGGGGCAAACAGATTGGGTTGGAGACAGAAGAGACAGGTTGAATAAAAGAGAGGGAACTCTGAGCGGCAGCATACTTATCACTACCCACCCCGCTCGATGCAATGTTTGGCGCGGTCCTGATTATCCTGCGCGACGACCGATGCAGTATGGAATTATTTGTAGGCGTGTAACTCATGAGGAATTTTGGGCGGGTACTGCTAGGGAGTCCAACCGCTAAACAGAGTTGTTTGCAAACTTACGAACTTGGAGTAACCTTACTAAACTAGGCACGTGTTGTGTTGCCTAAAAACCAGTATTCG
The DNA here is from genome assembly GCA_008360955.1 of Fasciolopsis buskii. Classification (NCBI taxonomy): domain Eukaryota; kingdom Metazoa; phylum Platyhelminthes; class Trematoda; order Plagiorchiida; family Fasciolidae; genus Fasciolopsis; species Fasciolopsis buskii. Next base: position 20,820 of record LUCM01003046.1, on the reverse strand, counting down.
CTGCATTTTTCAAGCTGAAAGGAGGTGTTTTACCGGGTAAGCTGTCTTTCCTCACAAATCTTGTAGAAAACTCATTTTCTATCTGGCTACAATTAGATTATTGAAACCCTGGTCACACGTGGAAATTGTAGCCGAACTGGGTATTTCTTCATCAAAAAGCCACTCAGATGGCGAGTTATACGTGCTCCACTAAAAACAGTCAGTTGTTTTCATTGCGGCTCTTTTGTACTGAACAAAGGCACCGAGTCTTTGCTTACAATCATACGTGGTTGATACAGGTTCTAGTTTGTATTACATCGAAAAGTTAATAGGAAGGGATCAAGTAATTAGGACACAGATCAACAATTCAGTCCACACACAACGCCAAAATGTTTCCCCCTACACCCAGAGTGTTTGGCCGCTACAGTACATTTGATCACATTTATAAGTTGAACAATTATCAGGAACACAGTGAAAAGGAACATCAGTATTAATATATTACCAGGAAGGCAGTCAAATATGCATTATTGCCTACATTTTCCGTAGCCTACGAGAAACTGAGCTCACCCGCCTAGTCTAACAGTCGGACTGAGAATGATTTTGGTTACTGGTCCCCACTTTTTATCAGGACATTGCATATTCTGAAATTGCGGTATTTCCCACTAACAAAGCTTAATTTTTATTAAGTTCACATGTATTCTTTCTCGTCTTCCATCACCAATCACCGTTAGTAAATGTAGGGGTGGCGATCTTGGGAGGTTGGTTGATCGGCTTATTGATTTTACAAATTTTCCGTCTTACATCGTGAGTTTTTTCGCCATCTAGTTATTTCAAAGAAATTGCACTCCATCGTGCAGGGATAAGCCTAAAGTGGGATTCCTGGAGGTAAATCAGATTTTTTTCAATTCAGTCATTGCTGAAGTGGATCAGTTATATCAGGAATCTAGGTTGTCCTTTATCCAAATGCGCATTGTCCAACCTGGGATAAACTGGACGCCAGCCGTTCAATCTCTTTGGTGCTTGGTGTTTCAGTGTCAACGGGAAATCATGGTGGATAATACCTAACAGAATTGCCTGGAACAGCTCCCTCTTAGCACATCATATTTAGCGCTAAAGTTGTTTCCGGGCGCATCATAACAACAAATGGGACTACTGATTTCACGAACAAATCTCAAATTCGCTGGTACGTCTTAAACTCGAATGGACCATATTCGAATATAGAGCCATCAGAGCTAACCAGCTGTACATATTCAACGCCCACCCAGGGTCTGAGACCAGAGATGTCACCACTATGTCACGCAAAATTCATCTAGACCGATCAGGTTGAAAGTAACTGACAATTTTCTTCGGTTAGAGTGGACATGTGCGGTGCACCGGCAACAAAGGCTTTTCGAGCTAATGGCCTGCCCCGAGACCCTAGGAGCGGCAGTGAATACCAATGCTAGTGGAAATTTGGTCTGGTGATTTTGAGTTTGCGTTTGACCAACTGCGTAACTCTAAGGACAGTCACTCAAGATGGAAAAATGGCGTTGCCGGCTAGGAGGATATTGTAAAAGCTGAGACGTGGGTTTATACCACTAAACCGGCCAAAGAAGAACGCTTTTAATTTGACAACCTAACGTGAAATTTTACTGGAGTCTTTTGGAACTTTCATAAACCATGGATCTATGTAAGATTCACGTAAGAACTGTCGACGCACATCAGAAAAACAACGTCTATATTTAGTCATTGTTCCTTTGCTGAATTTTGTCCTAATCGAAGAAAAACACCCTATGAATCACTATGCTGTTGCTGCACTGACTCGCCATCCATATGCCTCCTTACCAACTGAAATGAGATTCTGGTGCCACCTTAAAAGAAAGGCATAAGATGGGGCGGGGATGTCTGGTCCAGCAGCAGTGTCAAGTAAGCAAACCTGGTAATCACCAATAACCGCGGGATCCATCATGCACTTTCTGGGGAATCTTGTTCCCCCGCCACATGGGGAACATAGTATTGGTAACATTAATTTAATCACTATTTGTTCTACAAACAAACCATTCACTGCTAACGACGACTACTGCAGAAATTCGGAACAATATCGGTTGACATTTTACTTGTGTGACATTGCTATGGTATGTCAATTTTGGCCATCGTTAATGCTCAAAACCCACTGTACGTCGTGGTTAGAAGTCTCTGACAAGCTAGTAAGTAAACACTAGCACTAAGTCACCTGAGGATTATTACGTAGAAACAAGCAGGAACCCGTTGTTGAAAGGTTATTGTTCACAAAATGTTTTACTAATTTGTTAGCTTTTCTGGGATAATTCAAGAGGAGCCAAACAACCTTTGTCTGAGTTGCCTGTATGCTTGACTGAGCGATTCCGCTAGACTTTGATCGGGACCACCTGACAGCCTATCTAATGATTAAACTAGTAACTGGATATAAACTCGCGTCCTTACAAGCATCCATACCTCTTTCGCCGGCATCTGATAGCTCCGTGGAGCATGGTCTCTTTAGTAACAAGACTTGTACGCTAAAATATTTTTAATTGGCCCAGGATTATTTGCAAAGATAGGCTCAACTTTATGTACTAAGGTTTATCATTTCAAGCTACATGATGGAAAACGCATGATGTTCAGTTGATAACGTTTTTAGTCTTACATTACACTGGAAATAAGGCAGAGAAAACTTCGAAGCATCGCAGTGTTCCTGCACATACTTGGTTTCTCCTTCGCGTTTAATGAACTGTAATGGTCATAAATCACCTTTTACTCCTGTTGTTTTTATCAAGGTTGGAACCGAAAAAACCTGGAGGAGATAAAGACTGCGTGTGTGTATCTCTGCGTGCTAGAGGGAAGGACAAGTTGAATGTGAGCCGGTATCCTCTGGGATGAATAAAAGTTTTCCGACCTGTTTGTGTGGATGAATAATTAGACAAGTATGTCGGATGGACCGACTGATTGAGTCAAAACAAGCACAATGGGCCGTGAAATGGCAATAGCCAGGGGGACAACCAAATGCAGGTCACCTCAGACAGCCCCGAAAAGAGACATCTGCAGGTTATGGCAGTGCGACGGCACTGTAGACGCTGTGCCGATTCAGACAACATGGCTTCGGTCAACGGATGGGCATGTGTTCAAGTGGTTAGAGAAACATGAATTCGCTTGAACAAAAAGGGAGTACGAGAAAACTGCCGTAGTCAGTCGCGAAACAGCCTGAGAACTATGGTCACCAAAATGACCCTGACCAACCATTCAAAGCGAATCTACTGAATCGCAACCCGAGAATGTTAGCCTTTTGTAATGCCTTATCGACCGCAGACTGAAGACGCCAGTGTGTGTAAAAATTTGACCCATAAGTGTGTATAAGCCAACCGACTTTATCGAAACCTTTTATTTTCATTTTGTTGTTTTTAGTTTCAGCCTTACATGAATCAACATGTTTCACATGCCCGGTTGAGAAAATTAAAATGAATGCTTCCATTTCGCAATCTGCGCAGTATGTCTGTTCTATTCAAACAAGTATAACATATAACAGTGTTAACGAAAATTCAAACCAAATTCAGATGACAATTTGTTTTTTCAACAAAATGTGTGTTTCTGTCTTGGGTTTATTCCGTCTCTGTGATTGAATGTCTGAAAAGATGTTCTCCACTCTATTGAATCATTGCTATTAACAACCTACGAGGATTAAAATTCTCGTACCATAGTAAAACCTGGCACCGTTGGGCTGAGAATAAACAAATTAAAGCCCCGTTAGACGAAGTGCAATCTAGCTGAGTGCATGCATTTAAACTGGCGCCGGACAACTACAGTTGAACGTGAACTGGAAAAGCAACTTGGTACAGATTTCGTACAAACCAATGCAGATTTTGACACCAGAGATCGGCAGACCACTTGTCACATACTTTAATCGCAGATCACCACGAAAAGGGAAGACGCGTGGTAACTGATACACATTGAACAGGAACAACGTGTCTGTGCAAATTCTGTATGTTTTGCGCGAGTACCAATTGAGAGAACACATTCGGAATAAAACACCTCCATGAAAATCTGATCTGAATGACAGTCACAAAATAATGATCTGAGAAGTGAAAAACATTCACCGTTCTATTCATGCATATATATGCTAGTGCAGGAAAACATATTACAGGCAGACAGATTTAAGAAAAGAGTGCTCAGCCTTAGCCTTTTTGTTTCTGGGAATTTTCGTAGCACATTTGCATAGAAAATAGCACGCACGAGGTACGGTCGTTCGAAAGAGGTAGAATAGTAACGAGCCTAGCGGATTTCGATCATCAATTTTATGTGCATTAATTTGATAGTCAATGCGGAATGGAAGGAATGCACAGTTCGTCCGAGCGTTAAGCATTCTGTTTAACCGGAACATGGAGAACTCCTGTAAATTTGAATCGGAAACTTGGACCAGCACATCATTCTGATCTCGATCTGATGATCACATTAAATCATATACATATACTTATACATCTAAGTTTGCAAAATTGGTTGAAGGTAAAGCGGAAATTCTGTAATTACTAGGGTGGCGTTTTATGTGATATTTGCCTTAACAATAGGGGTTACTTCGTGAGTTCCACTTTGGTTACAAATTACTAAGTTACTATAAGCCGCGTGTTTTCCGGCAGCATACGGATGCAAAGTGCGGCATTCGCGAAAACCTGGCGATTGATTTCAAACATGTGATAAGTAACAGGGTTTGCGGACTACTTTCGGACGGAGGGAATTCTGATCCTCATAGTTGTTGGATTTGACATGCATGTGGAGCTCGGAAAGCACTGTTGGAGGTGACGAAACACATACTTGATTAAGTTTATTCAAAAACGTCGTTAGGTCGTTTCATGCCAAATAAGGAACTGCTCAGAAAGATGTGTAATTTTCACAGCAGTTAAGTGTTTTCGCAACACAGTTCACAGTAGTTATCTACAGATGTGTACCTCCTTTTTTGACACCAAAATTTCCACAATCTTTTGTGCTGACGTTTCCCAATTCAGAAAGTTTGCACTCCGCATGATCAGGTTTTCGTCAGCACATCATTCACGTTTTTCAGTTCCAGTTTATCTGTTGGCTTTAATTTATCCCTATTTATGTTAAAGCATTTTGAAGCATAGCGTTTAAGCTGGTGTTTACTTGTAATGTGCAAGAAAGAACATTCTGATGGTCCAATTACTATTTCGTCTCAGTTAACTAGTAGACCACGCTGACCGTGATATTACCGATATATCTCCATGCAAAAACACCGTTGCGGTCCCAAATTCTCTCGTATGGTTTACTTTTGGATGACATGTACCTACAGTCTGCTCAGACTCCCTGGTCCGTAATTTATTTTCCAGGATTTCTAATATGACTCGACATACGTGCAATGCATTCCCCTTTTGTTATTTTACGTGATTCACAGCAGTTGTAATGGAAATCATTTATCTAGAAAGTCTGTTTACCAAAAGAACTTGTTGCTTTTGTTTCAGTCTTGAAATAACTTCGAATAAAGGGTTCTTTTGTCGAGATTTGACCTGAAACGAAAATGGGAAAGGTGCGATGTTTTAAACTTGCTTACTCGATGGAGATCTTTTAGGAATAAAACGAATTCTTTTCAAGCGGACCAACTGTTGTTGCAACAAAACACCCATCGTTAGATTCTTTCCACCGGATATGACTTCAAACACTTTTCGGAAGATGTCACATGTTTAATTATCATTTACGCGAAAAAAATCGGTATCCCATAGATTATTCTCCATCGAGAGTAATTTTTCTCAACTTATCCTGTGTGAACAGATAAGCAGAATTTTCAAGTGAAGTCCTTCAAAGTACGGCAGAGCCCACCAGTTGACCAGTTGTCTCCCGTTCACTTGACTCTCAACACCAGCCGTAGTCAACTAACCCAACATTTCTTCGGTTTAGTTGCCTTTTCTTGCGAAATGTTCTATGCGATCATAGGTCTGAATAAAGATACAATAAGGTAGAACTATGCAACAACCGTTTCAATGAGAAAAAGTGCCAGGTGGACTTCTGTCACAAGATCAATGGGAATAAGAAAGGGTGAACCCCATATATCACGTGATGAGCCACGGATGCTGGTCCATGCTACTTCTGCTACTCTCTGTGATCCCACGCAAGTGATAAATTATACAGCCTTGAACATTTCGTTTCAGTCCAGTATGAAGATTGACAGCACGTGACGAATTTGGCCGTTTATGTTCGGAAAGGCTGACCTGTTCACGTTCAGTTCCAAACGTTTGTTCTGTTTTCTGCCGAACTTATTTGGTGTTTGTCCTATTTATAGTGAGTTTCGACGAAAACACAGACTGAAAAACTAGTGGAGTGTAAACAAATGCTATAAGCCTTAAATAACGACCGGGGAACCGTTGACTGACACGTAATGTGTCTCATGAAATGCGGCCTCTTTTGGGGACACTAAATAATGCTGGCCCGGAGTTTTAGCCATTTAAATAGGTGTTAACTTTGAATATGCGTAAAAAAACTACTTAACTAGTCCGATCATGGTGACAATAAAATAGAGACACCCAGTGACAAAGAAATGATCACCAAAACTGATTGCTTTCGTGCGTATCTCATAAAACCCGGATTCTACACAAGATCAGATAACTATCTGTCCCAGGAAAAAGAGATTATGACTAAATAGCAGACTGTGTACATCGGTTGTTACTGGGTAATGTAGGGTTAAAACTGCGCAAAGAGCATACCTCTTGGTTAATTAGTTCAGAAATTGTACCTAGTGAACTTTGATGGTTCAAAGTGGCCTAAATCACAGGTATCTTTGAGCAGAGTGGTCGTATTTGCTAAAAGATGCAACAATTCTCGGCGAAAACAGCACATTACAGAAAGCATCAAAACTTATTTCCGAGCTTTACTGAGGGCTTAAATTGTCCATCACATTGTACTATGATTTTCCAAGCTATTGTGTTGTCAAGTATATGAACCAGGTCTTTTTATTGTGCTGTTAACCGCGAAAATATGTAAGGACATCCCTGAAATCTAAAAGTAATTTTGCATTTTATACTGAGTATGAAAACAAAGTTACTAAATGAAGTTGTTTTGCTGAAAATAAAAATGCTGACATTTCTAGCTACAGTGCTATCCGACGGTACGTACCTATAATTGAAGTCCAAGAATTCAGTGTCACATCTAACCGTTTACTTTATTTCCAGAATTTACAATCCAGTACAATGAAGTCCTCGAAATTTCTGGAAATGAGGGTGAAGCATAAAACGAACAACGGTTTGGTTTTCTTCAAATTCATATCTTATTCGAAATAGGCCTTTAGCTTTGAGAAGTTGATCTAGCTTCACCGGTTGCAGTGATTTAAACAGGACATCAGGGTAATTCGATTTTAGTCTATTTTCAATCGAGGGATGGTTTCGACAGTGTTACTGTGAAAAAAGTGTCAACGTTACTAGTATTGGCATTAAGAATATTAGCTGTGGTGTTAGCGGCAACGGCAGTGTGGTTAATTTAATTTGCATTGGACAACCCGATGTTGTGAATCATATCCCACAAGTACTCTGACGCACTTTGTTAAGCCCAATTTCTATCTGTGGCTCAGTGTGGGGTCACCCAGCACATTTTCATTTATAAAATAAAAAGCAGTTAAATGAGACGACTCGGTCCAGGTTGGGGATGACGATGTTTATAAAAGCAATTTCTTCTGACTAATCGGATATATGTGAGCATATTTTCAGACTCTGGGACCTAGATGATGAACTACTCAATCAATAATTATTTATAAATCCATGAATCATCAGCAGCAAAAATTGTCCCATGAAGCCACAGACAACCATTAATACGTAGGGCCGCGATGCAGTCTGCATTTTAAAATCTGCTATCAGCACACATATCTTCAAAATCAAACCGACTACCACAACAGCGCTTTCCTTTGCAAAACCCCTTGACAGCTCAAGATTATTCATGAAATTGGGCCATCCTATCTAGAGGCCACTAAGCTCAGTGACAAGTGTTCTGCATCGTATTTTATTCGTGTTTTGCGAGTTTGATGAACTGCAAGTTTATTTCGCTGCCCATCGATGTCCTGTCGAGTGGCATACATGTGGCAGAATGCGAGCTCGGCCGTACGTGATCTGACGACCAATCACATGCCTACTTGCCTTCCATCCTTGACCAGCTCACGATGAACGGAGACACCAGTCACGGAACAAGAAAAGACTAACCGGAGCCATTCTGTCTCAAGTGCATTCTCGGAGATGAATAGATTATTTCGCGGAAGTACCATCTCTCCAGCCTGATATCACTTGTCTCTCAGTTTATGGATACCGTTTGGCATTATTCTAAGGCTGCGTGGCATTACTTGAATATGCATCCACGCATGGTATCGTTGTGCATTGAATCGGGACCGAACAATCGGGAAGGGAAACAACCAATTTTCCTTCGTCTAAAACGTTCACAAGTGACCGATTAAATGAAAATCATTCCAAATCTAGCGATCTCTTGGTCTTAGAAAATCTACCATCCAGTATATTCGTACCAATAAAATGAAGTACATTTAGTATCGATGGCTGTCACTAAATGTCTCAAGGTCATTTTGGAGCGGCCGCGGGCTGCCGGCGTTTAGTAGTTGACCTCTACTGGTAGGTAGTTTTTCTGCAGGCATCATGATTACTACGAAGGGTTTGGCCACCTGGTATGGCAAGCAGTAGGACATTATATATAATCATGAAATTATTTATCGTGCGATACCAGTGCTCAGCTCACCATAGTCATCTAATATTTATATACTTCAAGCACCTAAGATTTGTAATTCATGTTTAAATCCTTCTTCGGACTTGCGCTAATTGCATAGCAGCCATGGTTTCTTACCAACTCATAATCTGCTCTTTTGACATCTGTCTCATTTAACGGTAACGCTGCTTCAAATACATTTGAAGTAGGGCTAAATAACCATTTTGTGGTAACTTGATGGATATTGCAGCTTTCATCAACAGTGTACAACTTCATAAATCGTACGCTGAATTCTGAAGTAATGGGATCGAGCTTAGCCACAAAGTAGGTCAATTCTATAGCAGCATAATATCGACAAATACTCAGTCAGATTGGGGATAAATTGTTGCCTGTTCTTCCAGAATACATAAGAAAAATCCAACTAAAGCGTATTAGACAAAGACCTGGTGGTTGTCCGAACTTTCAGAAACTGGTTGACTGCAGGTTGTCCCGCTAGTACATGCAATTAAGGTCACTGTAGCTCTGGGTGACAGCCACTGTCCTCAGCAACCATTAACATTCATGACAAGCCGTCACCCGAGAAGCCGAGCACTTGAAGACCTTAGTGAACCATGGCTTTGCACCTGTTCACATATCCAATTTTGTTGTGAATTTAAGGGTAAAATATTCCACGATAAAACTGGATGTCGACATACAATACTAACAGAACTGCTCATACTTGGTGTGTTCCCTATTGTGGAGTCTATTGGGGGCTAGATGAGTCATATTTCTGTAGGTGGTTACCAAACGGTGGGGAAGAGTACTTGTAGCTTCCTATCGAACTGATTTTGGTACAATGAACCATGAATAAACGCAGCTAAAAGTGACTTGAAAACCAGTAAAATATTTATCTTTGGAAACTGAAACATTTTTTTACTTTTGGGTACCTACCACAGATCTGATTATAGTGCGATACCTTTCAGTTTCTGTGTTAGATTATCGTCACCAATATTAGTATGGTAGTATGGATGAGACATCGTCCTTGGTGCATCGGAACCAAACAAAGCTGGTGATGAATGGGACAATCAATACGTCTCATCTCGATTTCAGGCAGATATTTATTACGTACGAAAATGACGTCGTCGACTGGGAGTAACATTCCTGTTAACTGCGGGCGATCTTTCACAGAGCAGATTTTTTAATCAGATGACATATATTAGTTGAGGTATGCAAAAATCGGTAAATAAAGTGCTAAGTTGATTATGGAATTTGTTGACCGTATTGCTTCTGTCGTTTATTAATACACGTCAAATTGTGCTAAAGGTTTTGATTCAGTCGTCCCAAACGGCGGCAGGTGAACAGGTTGCTTATCTTATGCGTTGAATACTAATAAAGAGACAGTGGAGAAGACAGAGAATCGTTTAGTCCGAATGTTTTGCCCCTAAAAGTAAACGTAAAATCTGGATAAAACAAATGCAAATAAGATCTTTGATTTTACTCACTTGGTGCAAAATTAAGCATTTGCGTAGCAGCGGACATTAATGACAAACGAGTGAATGAATAACTCTGACGCAATGACAACCTACATCGTCCATAAAATTAACCGGCTGCTTCCAAAGTTCCTTAATGTTGAGTTGACCGATGGTAGATGGTGAAATATTTCATGGAAACATACATTCTCTTAATGCTAACACATACCAACGATAACTGAATAGGACAGTGTCCTTTGACCACATGGCTACCGCAGGATCAGCAGATCGAATATTGTAGAAGTTAACTGTATAAGAAATGTCAGTATCAATTTCGGCAGACAAGAACGTGGAATATCGTGCACCTAGTTGGAAAAATAACAAAGGACAGACTGACATCCGTCACCAACGTGTTATACATGATCGAGTACAAAAGCAAGGCTAAACGTTGCACCACTCGTTCTTGACTCAAAATAGAGGCAGTTGTCAATTAGCTCCAGGTCCCTTCAAGGATGTTTTGGAGATGGCATTGTGATAGCGAAGTTTTGGCAGTGGAAAGATAAAAATCCATCATACCATGGTAACTGAACAGGTCAACCTAGCAAAAACCTAAGGGGACAAGTGACTCGTGCTTTGGAAACCATGTTCATTTATGAAGCAGAAAATTGCGGGTGTATTGACAAAACTCATGCAGTAATGGACTTGTGTAAAGTTTTTACTGCGATAGATAACGGAATAAAATATCAAATGAATAAGTTCAGGTTCCACCATCCAGGGGCTTTTCGGTGGTTGGGTAAAACAGATATGCTAGAAATTTAGTCGATATCCCAATAGTAGGAGCAATTTCAAAAGTATTGGCAAAAAACTGATCTATGATTTGCCCGGAATAAAGCTTCGATAAATAGTGGTGGTCTTTGGCTTAGCTACTGACCTTCCTCAATGTTTTGGCCATTTCGATGTTGCGTCCAGGAATTCGAGAATGAATTCATTTTTACATAATTTTTAGGAAGATTTGAACTTCAAAGTCGACGTCCAATGCCTAAGCAGCTGAGTAATTTAACGTGCCAGGACGCGATGCACGCGTAGGTCAATATCAGAATTTGGATTGGAATAAGTTTTTATGAAAACGTTACCAGGACCAAAACGTGATTTCACAAGACCGTATTTACTTCTGGAGAAACCCATTCCGTATAATGAAACGCATCCATCAAATTCGGTAGCGCACAACAAGGAGATTTTTCGTTCATTTTCCTAGAATTCAGAAAATACGTTCATTAATACAAAGGTAAGTTGTCACCTGTTAGTAGTGGATGCTGAATTTATGAGTCAAAATGAGATTTTCTGATTTTGTTTTTGTGCCTTTCAACCACTTGATTAGATGCACTTAAGTGACACAACGTTTTCCTGACTTCCATCTATCCACGAAATCAGCTGCCAGGGAAATTAACTCGCCGGACGCTTTTCAGTTCGGTGCCTTATGACCATATTCCTCGTTTTATTTTATAATAAATCCATATTTCATGCCCAGTGAAATCTGATGCAGGTCCTTATTGTATGAACAAATTTGCGCAAAATACTGTCCAGTATTCGAAATCTAGAAAACATAAACGTTTGCCGCGATCTTTCAACAAGACATCTGTTTTCGTTATCGGAAATGGTTGGTTGGCCGGATGAGAAATGCACTATTATTACAGTTAATCCGGTGATTGTTGCAAAACCGATGATCTGGTTTTGTTAAAAATCCTAGAAATGCCTTACAACAACATGTTCAATTGGGAAATTATTTTATTCTCTTTTATGTTCTCTACATTAAAGAACCAAAATATTTTACGATATCTAGTTTACTGCTTCACTGTCTCGGCAACAAGTTAAGTGATTAAGCTGACACGCTTGTATAGATTTGGTGCAAAATCATCTTCGATGCAAATCGAGAACTCTGCTGAATGCAAATTATCCTGGACAAGGCTGATGTTCATCAGACCTCGAGTAACAAAATGAAGAACATTTATGATATTTCCATACTACTTTCAGACTTTGTTTTTCATGTTTGGACGATTTGACCTTGGGAACCAAGGTCATTGATATTCAGAAGGCCACGATGCTGTCTGCAAACAAATATAATTAAAACCTATAAATAGGTAAATTACATTTGTTGGTACTATTATTTAATACTTAACTATTAGAACCCACGTAATATTATCAGGGGAAATTTCCAATGCATCACAATCGGCGAAACTTCTCTCGGTGCAACTTATCTCCGCCCCGGTATTATTCGTAAACAAGATTTTTATATGATGTAACGTAGATGCACACAGAAGGAATGTCATATAACGCACTACCAGCAAAAGTCTACATGAGATATGAATCCGACAAGTCACTTGACAATCTCATTGAAAACCCTATATTGCACCCAGCTACTCGTAACTTGACATAAAAAGAGATTCGTCGAGATCGCTAACTGAAATATGCCAAAGCGACAAAGCACCTGGAGAACAAGAATTGACGAACACATTTTTACCTTTTCTATTCCGGTGTCACTAGTAATTAAACTGCAAATTGGCATGTGTTAGTAATAGGAGGTTGAATGTTTTCATGAAATAATTCCTCACGTTATACTGTCTCTCAGCTCACCTTTAAGAAACGATGAAAACGTTGTACATCTACTTCAGCCTTGTTTGGAACCAATTCTGGATAATACTCAACCTTCTATTACTAACATATACCAAGTGGCCAGTCTCTGTAGGTCAAATCCAAAGACATAGTCGCATTTAAGCTATCGCAGAGACGTCATCTCAGTAAAGGTCGATTGGCTTGCGCTAGCTGCCCAAGGCCGTGCAAATCACTGACGGATAGGTGCGATATGTGGTGAATTTGAATAAACCATTCAGAGTGTGCCCGGTAGCGTAATGGCTAAGGCGTTCGACTCAAAATCGTTCGTCCCGGGTTTGCGTGCCAGTTTGGGCGCGGCGCGGTGCACATGCACTGCTCATGATCCCTAAAACTGATGAAACAGTTGTACAGTTTCATAATGGCCAGTTGAGCGTTGATACCATATAGTGAATTATTTCATGGAGACTGCGCATTAGTGAGTTCGTAAATTCTGAAGTAAATCGTTCCTCTTAGTTCAAACAAACTTGCTGATCGATAGATGGATTTATGTTTTGGAATCAAAAGTCCACTTCGAAAGGCTTTGTGTTGACTGCGAAATTTTAACTGCAAAGTTGGGTCACAAAACATGCAATTGCACATGCACATACACGAAGAATTTCCGACGAACATTCAATCACAATTTAATTGTCAGTTTTTAAGCAGTTGCAGCAACAATTACATTTGGAGTAACAATCAAACGATGGCAAACCAAGTATCTAAATACAATGACAAAAGATCGATGAAGGTAATGATCCGATGAAACCAGCAAACAAACAATTGGTCACCCTGCATATATACATAGATCGTCAACACACACCAAAAGGAAAGCCAATCCATCATCCATCGTCCAACCAATATTGCCTAATACAAAACCTCTGCACAGTTGGAAATTTTGCTAGTTTTCGTTAGCTTATTTATTTACCTAATTGACTCCTGTTGTCAAGCTGGCACACTTCCATTGTTAGCTTGTCATACATGGTTATGTGAACAAAATGAAAAGCTAGCCACTCGCAAGGTGTTTTAAACTTGAGCTCTTAAAGGACGAATAAGCCATGTTTAATAAACCTTTCATTGTAGTTTGGAAGGTACTGCAATATCTCCATAACTTTGTGCCAAAAATCTTCCACTCGATTTTGAAGTGTTTTACCCCAAAAAACAACATAGAAGTTCTCCTTGCAAAATCACTTCCAAATGCTAAAGATACGCGCCCAATGAAGCAGCACTCTGTAAATAGCGTGCGTGCGACAAGTCTGTGGTTTTCGTGAAATTCTTTATCTATAGATGAGATGCTTCATATGCCGTCAATGGCTTATTTATAAAGAGTTTGAATGGAATATTGGCCGTAGCATACCCCAACTGACCGTTAAAGTGTTTACACTTGCGTTTTTCTCCACGACGGTTCTCTCTTTGACATTTTGCTTCGCCTGCGTCAGACAAACACAAATGAACACCAGTTAATTCTAGCCGGTGCTTTATACCGTAATAAGGTATGTGCTTTGACCGTCTAACAGGAATTACTCTCTGAATCCATCATAATGGCGAGAATACTGTGAAATTATAAATCACGCGCGCCCTTTGACTGGCTGCACTACAACTCCGTGTCATCCTATTTTGTTATTTTATTGTCGGATATATGGTTCGACAATGTTCTCCGTTTTGTGCTACAGTCGCTCGAAATTACTTTTGTTTCAACACCTTATCGTTTCTCAACCTATATTGGGATCCTGTGTTTCTGCACCTCAACGAGCTTCTAATCGATCTAAAAGAGACACACGAGCTGGATGGCAGGCAGCCCTTAAATATACCCTTCCAGCCAGGATGTCCATTCCGGCTTTGTTGAGTACGAACGTCAGCTCTCTGTTTACGAAGATGTTGGATATGTACCCCACGCTTCAGTCACCGATCCATGTTCATATGTGTGTCATCTACATACGAGAATTGTGGCTGAACCCGGATATTTCTGATTCACTCGTGTCGATAGACAGCTTCAGACTCCATCGGTAGGAAAGAATTTCGAATAAGAAGAAGATTAGAGGCGGTGTTGCAAGCAACATTAACTCCTTCAGGTTTGGCAAGTCCAAAGTTGTTTTTACATACTTGCTAATCGGAACTGACTGCCTCGTGACAAAGTGTCATCCTCGGTTTATTTTGTCATAACAACACTATCAGAACGATATTATACATTGCCCCTTTTAGCTCCCAAAATATCTCGCCGTTTTTTGTCTCTTTTCTAGTGTTTATTGTTCTTCCCGAGGTTAATCTGCATATTATTGCAGGTGATTTCAACCATGGATCTACCCTTCAACTGTCAGTGTTTGATTTGACTGACCCCTGCCTTTCTCCCACCAAAGGTGGCTCCTCTTTAGATAAAGTTGTTACCAGCCACCTTGATTTATTTTTCCCTGAAACTGCGTGCTCCAATTTCAAGTAGCAATCATTGTCTGCTTCTATTGAGGCCCAATATATACTCTAGTTCAGCTTTCCTTTCCTTCCTGTAAACAAATCACATCCGAGTTCACCTCCGTAACTTTTCCCACAACAGCCTTATTCTTCTTCAGAAGTTCTATCCACTCTCATCTGCTTGTTTCTATTCTGAACTCTTGCTGAGTGACAATGCCAAACTTTCCTTAGAGACGACTAACGCAATCTTTGAAGTCTGCTGTCCCCTAGAGACAGAAATCGTCTCAAATGGCCATATGTCCACCCAGAAACTGAAATCTCCAAGAAGATGCAAAGAGCACTTCCACAAATCCAGTAGAAACACAAATGTGCGGTATTTTTCAAACCTAAGGAAAACTGAAATCAAGCGCATCAACATGACATTCGGCAGCCAGCTGTTAAGTGCGAACAGCAACTGATTCCTATGAAAAG
>LUCM01003042.1:3593-17623 GCA_008360955.1 Fasciolopsis buskii | reverse complement strand
ATAGAAATACTAGGGTCATACCCAAGTCAGTGTGGCAACGAGCCGGACAACAGCGGGTTGCCGGTCTATCACTATTCGATAAGCATGAGACCGCCTTCCACGACGAACTCCTAAATGCCGTAGTCTTCACTGTCCGCCAACTTGAGAGCGCCGCTTTAGCGCTGCAGCTCTGCTCTACACGTAAACCGAAAAACCGTAAGCCGTAAAGAGAAGTGGATGGTTGTACTAGTGCTTTCGTGGCTTCAGATCGGTTGTCTTGGGTGGGGAAGAAAAACGAACGCAAACAGGCACCTCGGGGGCTCCTTTGCTGCCTCTGCAGCTCGCCAATCGATTAGTGGCAATCGTCCTGCCAGCGTTTCTGACCATAACCTTTCCCGGCGAAATGCCAAGCCATGGGAAGCGACATCATTGACTTCAATGTCGGGTGACCTCTTCCGCCTTCACCACGCGTGTTGGAAGCCAAACAGATGGGCGAAACTTCGGTGTTTGACACCGTCATCGTTCGCTGGTACTGGAGAGAATAAAGGTGGAGGGATTTTTGTCAGTAAATTGAGAGAGTGGAGCGTAAGGTACTGGACCCTAGGTTTTAGTCCTCAGTAAAACGACTCTTAAGGATGTTGAGACATATTTTAGCAAAGCATGCCCGCAACAAACACTTGCATCGTCGCATGGTTTTTCCTAGCTGACATTCCAAGTTTCAGAGTCAAGTTTGCCGGTCCCTTCCCCTCCCCTTCGTGCAGTGGACCCTAGTGGCTACAGAACATGTCCCCTCCACGGTACTTATCCTCCAGCCATGTCATAAAAAACAACCGTGTACAAGAAGTGACAATAGAATGGATCTTCTTGGGGCGCCCAGCAGCAGCCCTTGAGCGAAAATTTTGACTCATGTCTTAGAAGAAACACGTCCCGAAAGTGAAGAAGCGGTTATGCCCTTACTGCCTGGCGAGGCACATTTGCCACGTCAGAGCCACAAGCAGATTCTTGTAGTATTTCATAAGAATGAGGTCTGCCAGGCAAAAGCCCACTTTTAGACTATTCTTGTTTATGGATGCTGATTCGGTGAAGATGACCTCATCTTATTAATGCCGAACGATTAGTAACTCGGGGACGGGGCAAGTACTATATAACACTATATGCTGGGTCAGCAGCTGGAAGTGGATTTTTGTGAGAGAGCTAGTGACATCTAGAAGTGGATCAAAGCGAAATATCACAGTTGAGTTGAATGCCTTATGGAATAATAAAAGTCGAACAAATGACGTTACCGTCGTATTTTAACAGAAACGCCTGGGCATCCGCATACTGTTGGGCCGCCAGATAACATTCGATCAAGTTCTCGTGGATGTTGAACAAATTTAGATTGGGATATTCTTTAATCAGCTGAAAAGGAATAAGAACGAAATGATGAAAGTAAATAGCAAAGAAGCAACATGCATACATGGAGGATGAAAAATGCAGCACCACCGAGCACCTTATTAGATTCGCAGTGCAAAAGTGGTCTTCCGTGAGAAAACGTGAATCTCTTCAGTACTGAGACTGTAAAAGAGGGATAATGCTTGTCAGATGCTTATTCGGTATGAGACTATCTTATTCACGGTGAGCCACTAATATAATAGCCTTTTTTCTACCTCCGTCCTAAGTCCTGCCCGATAGCATATAGCTCGTCCCCTGAACTCATTACCGTGTGAGGAAGCACTGGACCCAACTGCTCATATATAGTAACAATAGGGAGTGGGCTAATGGTTCGTCCTTGCTAGTGTGCTGGGTGCTAGGGGTCTCCCTGTGGTCGGTTATTCGCTGTCCAGCGTTCACTCGGATTCGTTTTGCTTGCTCATCGTCTATCCTTTCAAGCTGATTTTTTGGTTGCGCGACATGACTGCAAAAATACATTCGATAATCCGGCTGACTGCGAAAGGAAACGAAGAAGTCAGCCCCAACGTTTTTTGCTCATAGGATGAGAAGTGTTGTTGGTCGGGGAGAATGAGGGGACCGGAGAAGTCTTTGTGCACTGACGACTATCAGGTTGTGCGCCTACTTTCAGGGTCCCCCAGCTTTCGGTGTGCATTTACGAATACAAACTATTATGACGTAATTTCTTTGTAATTCTACTAACTTGCTGTTGTGCTGCTGTTTGCTTTCTTTGTTTTTGCTTTTCCTAGATAAATTCGCTGTGCGAAATTCTTTTAGTTTTGGCCAAATTTGCTCTGTTCTACAAATTGTTTCTCTCCAGTATCTTCTAGAAATGAAGTCTTTGATTTTACCCACGGAACACATACTGAAGAGAGGGGATTCTGAAGCCATCGCCTATGCATTTTTCCACTTGGCACATTGGAAAGCTGTAGAAGGCGCGATTAATCTCCTGTATTGCACATGGGAGGGCACTTTTAGGCTCATTCCATACCCACTGGAGAAGGGGAATCTCTTTTATCCATACCCGCACTCAGCCACGGCTACCGATCGAGAACTGCTGCCAAGTAAGTAGTGGAAGGCGCTTCGTTTTGGTCAATTCTAATGTTACGTTTCTTCATGTTGTTTTTCATCATTTTCCCTAGCCTTTATTTTTTTACATACATATGTATCTATATATCAGGTTAAAAAGTAATATTCTTTTTCGCAGCTCAAGTTCAGCATAATGGCTCAGTAAACCTTTTCACTTCAGTTAACTTTTTACAACCGTCACTCTTGGACCAAGGTCCCTGGTTCTGAGTGCTCTCTCAACACTGTTTACTCAGTACCAGCAATGAAAACAAAAAAGACGAAAAACCCACCGCTATGTAGTAAATTGGACAAGTAAATAGAAAAAGAACATCTCTGGGTGCTATATCAAGCCATATTGGTGGTTCGGCTAAACCTACACGGGTTAGTGCATCTGTCATCAACTGGCCACCACGGCTCATCTGACAATCACTAACTGCGTCGGAGAACAGCGACGCAACGAGGCAGTTCTTGTGCGGGCATGCACAAAACATTTGCGAACAACCTTAATCTAATCACATTAAGTGCCTAGTTCTTGAAGGAGACGTAGTCCTCAAAACCCATAATATGTTACATCGTTATCTTGTCTCTTACCTTAGTAGAGGTCCCGCACGCAGTGTCTAGCCAACACTGCAAAGAGAACGCTGTTCAGACATCGAAATTCCTCGCGCTTCTGCCCTTAAGGCCCTGCTTCTGATCCGCATAGCAGGACTGGCTCTACTGCTTCAATGTATACTCGATCTTTGAGCGATAGCCAGATGTCATATTTGCCCACAGACTCATCGAGTTAGCGAATGCCAACCGAGTTCTCTATTAACGAGACGGACGAATAGGCGGCCACATACTGAGATACAGTTTCCCAGGTAAACTAACACCTACCATTACATCTAATCTTTTCGCGCTGCGAAGATACAAATTTCGCTCGAGCAATGCAGCCTTGCGGTAGCGTTTTACAATTTAAATGGTTTCAAAACATCCCTGCATCAATTGACTGAAACGCTGATGTTTGTTCAACATCAACCTTAAGCGTTAAACAATAGAGCACACTCCAGGAACAGCTGCCTTTCTCACCGAGTTTCACTTTGCAATAAAAGGATTGAATAGGCAAAGTGCCATAGGAAGTGGACATACAGAGGTAGGAAAAGAAAACAATGCCACAGAAGCCAACATGCAGGAGACAGTCTAACGGTATATTGACATTTATTTCAGTTAAACAAAATGGTAACAGTCGCCTACTGTTCATTTTGGTCCACTTCTATATGCCTCAGAACGCGTCCTGCAACTGGACCTGCAGAATCTTTCCGGACACCCAGACATGCAAGACATTACCCTAGAGTTCGCAGTAGCACTCTTCCCACGTCACATAGGTATCCTCCTCGTGTTCCTCCCCTTTACTCTGGTGTGAGAAGCGGGAAAAAGGGCAACACACGGTAGACATGTGTTCGTCCTACCCAACACATGGCCCAACCAGCCGAGTCTACTAAAGCTGACCGCGCCAGGTAAGAATATCTCGACTTGGGTCCTATCAAATTGCTCTAATTAATGAATCTGCTTATTGCTCACTCGGTCACTGCATCCAATCCTAGCGATAGTACCCAGGCATTAATTGTCAAAAGCCTTCAAGCGACAAACATTTTCGGCACGTCAAGAAAAACTACTTGTGTCTGAGACTCGAATTCTAGGAACGTCGTTCCCAAGTCCCGCGACAGCGGCACAAATGTAGTCGATGAAATATCGACCTGTTAGGAAATCGCTTGGGTGTTGCGACGTAGACCCTCCGCCGCGCCTGTAGCGTAAATATTGTCTAGTTGACACCTATCGGCAATATCGGGATAAAACCGATTCCTAATCGCGCTGTAGGTATGTACCACTGACTGACCTCATGATTACGGAATACACCGCTCGTTCCGAATGTCACACAGCAAGGAGGTAAGTGCTTTTATCATGGCTTCTCTACTCAGTTTGAAAAGAACTGAGGAGTGTTCCGGGAGTGGCCGGCTTTCCGCGCTTCAGCAGTCGAGTTTTGATCTTACTTTTGAAACTCGTTTGATGGATCACATGAAAACACCAAAATGATTTCATAAGGTTGTGATGCGGACAACTACGTCAGTACTACGTCCCATAATATACTGTTTTACTAGATTTCAGCTCGCGAGTGCGAGCCACTGCCGTCTCCCATAATGGTTTTTCATGCTAACCGTGCCCCTCCCGTTCGTTGATAGTGCGAGTTTGGTTGATCTACACACACACACACACACACACACACTTGAAGCACCTAGCATTCGCATGTGCCACGGATCAAACAACAACCCCTTGGCCTAGTAGGCCAAACACACACTGAGTGCGAACACAATAGTCGTGGCTCAAGTCTTCAAGTCCCGTAGTCGCAGCACAACGAATGGGACAGATCTGCTGCTCCTTTAAATGAGCAACCACACAGAACGGAAAGTCGGCGCGGACGACGAATAGCTAGCTTAACCCGCTAGCGAAGAGAGAAGACGAACACAGGACACCGCGCGTTTGTTGGTGACCCACCAATACAAGTCAGAATACAAGTGTTGGGGGACCTTGGTCGGTAGGTGAAACAGCCAATCAAAAAACGAGTTTTGATGGATCATTTTGCGGACATGGAAAAATTTTCAACCGCGCAATATTTCAAATAACTTCACTTTCAAAATACTGGGAAAACGGTAGATTCTTTTGGAAATTGGCAACAGAACTAAAATCTGTGACTTAAAAAACCCTAGGATGATCACCGACCATGATAAGTTTCGCTAACCGAAGTTCTCTGCTCACTGGTGTCGCCTATACATCTAAATAGTCTTTAGCTGTTACGTAAATTAGCGGCTCATTTCATTTCCTTGACTAGTTTAATCGATCAATTTCCACGGCCCTTTTTAATTTTTCTTGTCACCTGTATTTGTAAATGTCGTTGTATCTTTTTCACTGCTGGTTCTTTTCCTCCATTAAACTTAGAGGCGCCTGAGCAATCCAACGTAACCTAAGATAACGGATTCAGAACATCATGCGAAATTCGATGTCAAATGCATTGCTTGTTTGATGTGTTGAGATCTTTCATTCATGTTGCTGTTTTTCGAAGTCCTCGTAACGTGTGCGAACATCCGGGTCAGACAGATGTTGCACGCTGACCGGGTTCGCGTTCTCTTCGAACGCTACTGAGCTGCGGTAAGAATCTGCGTTAAAACATACACAGTCCGGTTTTTCGTGTATGGGCCGTGAAGGTCTACGATTTTGGACCAGGCCACGCCACTGCCTTATACCTAACTCGCTCAGAGTGAATATAGAAGCAGAGCAACGTGTCATTGTGCCACGCGAATTGTGTCGAAAACTATTACCAGGTAAGAGCAAGTGATACAAAACTTGAAATAGTTGTATCCATCATCTGCATGCTCAACCGGATAGCCGCAACACTCACCTAAATAAGCTTCTGATGCACTCAGATTTTCAGTTTCTTCATTAAAATCACGTGCTACTATCACAAACGTACAGACTTTGTTCCTGCGGGCGAGGGCGACGTGCCCCTCATAAAACTCGTATCTCTGCCTGTCAGCGCTACAGTTCGCTGGAGCACTTGCCGAGATGCCAAACAAGCTAAACTCAGCACAACTATCTTTTCGAGCGCCAATTATTCCTTGGAATCTTACAATGCATAGACGATCATTGACCGCGTTTCAGCCTGCGAGAGCCGCCTCAGCCGTGTCAGTCACCACTATTCCTCCACCTATGCCAGCACCAATGTCAAGCAGCTTTTAGATGTCTCTCAAAGCAACCAAGGGGCAATGGTGGACAGAGTAATCCCCCGATGTAAATATGCATATATATATATATATGTGGATGTTTGGACAAGAGAGCATCGGGTACGCATACCTGACGAGCGACAATAACCGCGAAACCGGTCGTGTGCTCCCGGGCTAATTTTGTTCACGCATCCAGATATTACTTCCTGCTTATATATATATATATATATATATATATATATATGTATATACATATAAACATTACACCGATTCGGAAATAAGTATGTACCAACGCAACAACACGTAAATAGAATCTCATGGGAGGGCAACAAACAGAGAGGAAAAGATTAATAATAACGTACAGTAACCAACCAACTGTTTTAACCGTGTGAATTTTTTGATTCCTGATTACTTTTAAGAAGGATGACTTCTACAGGCAGGCAACACAGGATCCGCGCCACTGACTTCGGTTTTTAGCCATATCTCCCAGCGTCTCCATTCACCAACAATCCTCATCTGTTAGCTCCCAACCACGAAGGCGGAAAGCACCAACCGGGGCAAAAACAAAAGATAACTTCTTCACACCTCTATGCCAAGTCATAACCTGAAACCCACGTCGAATATTTCCGGCCTTGCCCAGCTCGTGCGAACACAGCATAGAAAGATAGACGATAGGCAGGCATACGCAATAGTTGTCCAGGCCACCGGTGACGAGGAGCAATTATTTGTCAGAGGGCGACTGTCTGCACCATATACACGACGACCCCCATCTCGTCGTTGCTCACCCAATGCTCCCACCAGACTCGAGCAATGCTTCGGAGACATTAGTAGTCGGACAGAAAGTCGCCGGGCATAGTCAACGCGGATAGGCCAAGTCTCGCAACCGTAAAGCAGAACACCACGAACTGTGGAACTGAACACCTTCCGTTGAAGGAAAGCCGGATGTTACGGCGGCGCCACAAGAGTCGCAGGTTCGCGGAAGCTGCTGTGGCTTTCGCAATTCGTGATGTGACCTCCTCCTCAACACCGCCAGGTGTGATCAGGCTCCCGAGGTACTTGAAGCTACTGACTACTTCTAACCGACCACGACAAAGGGTGAATGCAGGTACGAGCTCCTGCCATTCTTGAAGAAGCACCTTGCATTTTGACGGTCCAAAGCACATACCGTACCTAGAGACCTCAATCCCCAAGCGGTCCAACGCGCGTTGAACTGCTTGTGCATTGCCACTCAGCACGGCGATATCATCGGCATACTCTAAATCAGAAACTCTGCTCCTGAGAAGCAGTTCAACTCCACCGTCTAAAATACCAAGTAAAGCGTTCTGTAGAACATCCTCTATGGCAAAGTTGAAAGGAAATGGGGATATAGGACAGCCTTTCCATACTCCACTGGAGACGACCAAGGGTGTCCAAAGTTATGCATAAGCCCTAAGCGACCCGAGGTATGACGGTGCGACTCTTTGAGGACTGACAAATACTTCCCGGGTACTAGATTCCTCAACAAATAATGCCATAGTGCAGACCTATCAACAAAGCCAAAGGCTGGGCGAATGTCCAAGAACGCGATGATCGTTGGGTATTGGAAGGTAAAACGGTGCTCTAACACCTGTCGAAGGGTGGACATTTGACCAACGCGTCCACGACCAGCGCGAAACCCAGCCTGTTTCTCACGAGTTTGCCATTCACGCGTGCTGTACAACATCCAAAGAGTGACGGATGCAAGTAGCTTTGACGCTACTGGGATTAGGCTAATACCCCTGTGGGAAGTGCAGGCATTGCGCAAGCCCCTTTTCAAATTGGTGATGACTACCGACTCCCCCCACGAGGAGGGGACTTTCTCGGAGTACCAGACCTTCTCTGACCAGTTCCATTCCTCCATCTTCAGACGGGGCTGATGAAAGCCCATCGGAACCCGGCGTTTTAGGATTTCCGAAGGCTTGGTTTTGCCAGAGGATCTCCCTCTCAGGCCACTGGACGCTTGCTGGAATGTGTAGGAAGTGTTGACGCTGAGGGCTAGCTAAATTGTGCCTGAAATTGCTCAGCCTAGTGTACAAGATGGCACTGCAGGTTGTGGATAGGCGAACCGTCAGCCTCACAGATTGTTTTTCTCACAACCGATGCTCACCCACCGGTAGCTCGGATCAGGTGAAACAACTTGCGGGAATTTCCCATGGCGACAGCATATTCCATATCCGAAGCTCGATGTGACCACTAGATCTCGCGATCGCTTATATTGAATTCATGTCCCGTTTCCATCTGTGCTTTTTTATACTCGCTACCAACCGGGATCGACTAACGTGCGTCAATAAGGCGCAAAGCCTCAGCAGAAATCTAGGGTGTTACAACGCGACGGGTCATGCCACAACTCACCAGCCCAGTAGAAAACAAAGCATTCTTGATAAGCGACCAGTGCTCACTGACGTTCTGAGGTGGGGCCAACTCCAGCTTTTCTGCCAGTTTACTTCGAGAAATCGATAGGCAAGTCGAACCAGATAGCTTGTCGCAATCTAACCGACGTTGCACCATGCGTTTTGAATGCCCACCAAAGCACATGGACAAGCTAGTGCATACTAACGCGTAGTCGGAGTCGATGGAAGCTCCGGGACGGAGAGCAATCCTACAGATAACTCCACCACCTGTAGGTAACGGCAATATTATCGATTTGGGTCCACCGCTGACTCGAACAGGGCGGACGCCAGGTACCGGCGATTGAAATGTCTGAAGCTTGTATTAGCGAGAAACAATTGATAGTCTGAACACAAAGCCAACATCCGTCCCCCTTTTTTTAGAACGACACAAATCGAAGCCAAAGGGACCTCTTAGATGCCCCTCATTCGACCTACTCTGCAATCATGCTCCATGCCAAAATCCCGATGTCACCCCGCCTTGCTGTACGCAAGAGGTCGCGTAGATTTTGACTGCATCTGGGCTAAAATCTGTTGGTGCGTACGCTGGGACAACAAACGAGTCACGTTTATCACAGCGACGGTTGTTAACTCTACGTGAACCCCTCGGTTTCACTGCGAATAGCCGGCTGTCGACTGGGATACAGCCAAGTAGTGCAAACTCACCTTTTTCACTGAGAACCATACCAACACCGATAACACCAAAAGCCGCAACCTCTGGGTCCTCAGAAGGAGGTAGATGCACTATCACTGAAAGAATGAATGGGAATGCCAGTCGGATGACAGGAGTTATGAATGTGCGTCTCTTGTATACAACAATCATCGAAAGCTAGGGTCTCCAGTTCGCAGACTAAACACTCCTGTTGGCACCTTGTCTACGGCTAACTACCTGGATGGTGGTCGTTCCCTTATCCGGAACCCAGAGGCGCGCCCGGCAGCAGACAGCCCGATTAGTATCTCAAACGTTTTGCGTGGATTTCTGGCCTTATTTCATCTACAAACGTAGACAGCGAGTATGCAAACAAAACTGCAACGTGAAGCGCATCAACCCAGCAACTAGATTCAGCTAACTGTCATAAGCAGGTGACATTTGCAGTAGTTAGTGAGTTTATAGGTAAATGAACTTCAGTGGCTAATCTTCCAGATCTCTCGGACATGTTATTTATCAAGTGTTCATAGTACGAATGCAGTGAAGGCCGCGTGCACAAATCAAACTGCAACGACACGGGAAAGTCGAGGGATTTTACTTGATTATTCTGCGACCGGCAAGGTCTTATGCGATTGGTCGCCCATGCAAGTTAATGGGTTGTGAACGGCTGGAGGTCGGTCGGTTCTTTATATTACATTTCGTATCGTCTAAGGCCGGTGGTAGTGCAGCAAGAACTCACTTCAGTTGTCAGTTGACTCTCATGTTCCCTTTACCTATTAGCTCAAAGAAAAAAGCGGGACGGGACGCGAAAAAATCCCTCGGGTTGGAAACTATTCATATTGGATAGATTTCTGCTGCTAAGTGAAATGCGATAACTCTGGTGTCGTTGGAAGAAACCTCAGGCATTCACTTTTTATCTCAACCAAGCGGAAGTTTACTGAATGGCATAATGCTTCGCTTTTGCTTGTTGGGTTGGCATACACAGAAGCTAAGTTTTGATAACAGAAAACCAGATGTTGCTCATCAACTGAGCTTCTTTGGTCCCCACCCATTTCCCTCTCAGGTCGGAATGGACCCTAAGTTTAAGAAAACCATCTTCTATTCATTCGAATCCCGGATGCACCCAAGCTAGGAAACCATGTCGATGTATTGTTTCATCTTCATGGGGAACAACTAGTAGTCACGACATTGGTCTTAAAGTGCTTGGGAAAGAGGAAATTACCGAACACAAAAATCGACGCTAACTTACGTCTTTCATCATTTTAATTGCCTCCTTTAATTTACCAAGTTTTCTCGCACACATCGCTAGGCGCCTCCGGATGAAAACAAACACATGGATATCACGGCGATACAGTGATTCATGGGCTGGGTTGTGATTCTGCATTTGTTGCGACCTTCTTAGAGCTGCCTCGGCTACCCTGTAAGCCTGTTTATACATTTGTTCTGCCTGGAAAAAAGACGTAAAACGAGAATGCAAAAAAGAGGGAGCTTTATAGTACGGACAAAATACGCGTATAGACAAGGATGTGATAAAACGCGGCGCGCATAAAGAACAAGCAAAAAAACAAATATCAGAGGAGAGTCACGAATTTGAAAACTTCCAAATTAGAACCGCTCAAATTGCTAGGCTCGATTACTTAGCAACTACAGAACAGCCTTAACCATACCTATCGTATTACTTGCCGACTGTTCTAACATCTTTTCTGCTTCAACATCCCATATTGCATACCTCAGTTGTTCGTTGAATAAAGCCTTCATTCTGGGATCTTGACTTCTGAACCTGAACGTTGCGAAGTGATCCTAAACTACAACCTTTTCAACGAACAACTGAGGTGTGCAACCTGGAATGTAAAAAAGAAAACGTTGGAACGGTAGACAAATAATAGGACACGCATGATCAGTGTCCTACACATGACGCCATCTGTAAAGCGTGCGGTAAGAAGGGTTATTATCTGAAGGTTTGTCGGTCCTCGACAATGCCTCGTCATCAATACTAAAAAGTTCTTATCAATAACGCTTTACTGAGGGCCCTGATCGACATCTACTGTCACACGGTTCAACTGGCCGGTTGTATAGTCGCGTTATAAAAGGTCAATGGCGAGCACGAATCAGACGAACTTTACTTGCGGTCGCCGTTTGATTTCACTGGGATACAAAAACACAAACGTTAAACTATCCATACTCGCATATCTTTGTTTCTATGTGGTTTTAGGTCACTGTTTACTCAAAATGAATCAGTCATTCAAAATTCCATCCCTCCGGAACTAAACCCCATTCTCCGTTTGTTAGTTGCTGATGTGGACTCTCATTCTTTGCTCAGCGAAGATGTTCATAAATTTAAGCTGTCGCCGAGAAATTCATTCAGCGTAAACTGGTGAAAGACGGCATTATCGAATCATCCTTGGGAAGAACGAGTTTTGGTAATCATGAATAAACATGAAAGGCGACGAATGGTGTTCAACCACAATCAAACCATTTAGATGCTCATCTTCTACCAAGAATAGATGGCATCATCGAGAAGACCTCTCGTTACTGGGTATATAGCATACTATATTTACAAAGTGTATATCATCAAATACCAATAAAAGAAGGCGAAAGGAAATTCACCGCTTTTGAAGCTTGCGGTAATTTCTATCAATACTGCCTCATACCCTTTAGCGTTACGAACGGTGCCGATTGCTTCCAGCGAGCAACAGGCAAAATAATTCATGATGAGAATTTCAAGGGAATCTTTGCTTATGTGCACATGATAACGGTATGCGGGGTTACAGCAGAACAGGAGTGTAACTTGAAAAGGACTTACGAAGCTGTTCAAAGTAAAATCTAACATTTAACGACTGTAAGAGCACCATCCGATCCCGAATAATATGGTTATTAGGCTCCGAAATTTCAGACAGTTGTACGACCGGATCCCGATCGGATTCAGCCTTTGCGTAATCGGCCTGTGCACACCGAATTTAAATTTCAGCAACGTATTGTGGGACTGCCTGCTTACTACTCATCGTGGATCTCACATTTATCTGACGAAATCCGACCACTTGTTTTCCTATTCCTCTGGTCGTTTGTGAGTCGTCAGAGGCAATCAAGGAAGAAATCGCAGGATCTGTTGTTGTATTTGCTGATGAGTTTGTATCTCCTGTTGTGGAGAATGACGCTTTCGTTTCCCGGACTTTATCATCCAGTGATTGGCGTCACCCAGCGATTGAGAAAGAAACTTACGCTATTGTCATTACCTTCTCGCTTCGAGATTTACCACTATCATCGATTAGAGATCGGTGTTAAAAATGGCAAAACACAGAGATGACGTGTCGAACCTCCTTGTTACACTTCTGGCGTCATTTACGGACTAGTGAAGGACAATATTGTAGCCGACACTTTGTCACACGTTTGTTGTGCATCACCCCGAAATCCACCTAATCTTCAAGAACCAGACAGTTTTTTGTGCGCTTCCGATGTAACCCGGACGTTATATTTTATTTGTCCGAAGAATCTATCTCTCCACAAAGAAAATAAGATCCGTAACATCTCGCTGCATTGCGTGCATCGAATTAAGACCAATATTTTTAAAAGCATTATGGACCCTTAAGGCTAACCATCCTTTCGAAAAAAAGAATATCGGTCTCAAGGGACCTTTGCATTCTTAGTCGCAGCAAGAATAAGCAATCAGTATTACCTGTTGAAAAGCGCACCAAAGAACTACAAAAATACGAACTGAGTCCTGAGTGTCTCATTCGATGTCTCGAACAGATTATTCCCCGCGAAACAATAAACAAAGACGAGCAGAAAAACTGAAGAATGAAGTAAACCAAACCAGCTCTCAGACAAAGAATACATATGCTCCTTTATATTAAACACAGCCTGAGTCCCATGAGAACAATAAGAACCACAACCTTAAAGGCCAATACCCCTGAGAACAAACAACCACGAAGCTAGAACGTCAGAGAAGATAGAATAAAAAAGTCTCTAATAGCCAGGTTGTAGTAACGAACGGCAGTGACCTGCCCACCTTACCAATTCACTGCAGTCTCTGAAATGTCAGATATACAAAACAGTTATCCATCACCTGGACAGAAGTGAAAGCACTGGACTTACCGTATGAAACCGATGCAGAAATATTTGCAAGAATCACTCAGTATATATATACATATACAGAAAACCGACGACGACGGATCGCATACTCAATTTTAAAAGCAACTATCCAACCTGCCACCTAAAGCGCTGTGTGCGGACCCTGTTCCATCGAGGCGACACACTGCAGCAAACAGCACCTATGGGAACGAGAGCAATCTCGGTTGTTCAGGGTATTTGCGGTCAATGGATATCCAAAGTCTTTCATCAACGCTTGTATTCGCGGAAGGCAGAAGGCAAACGCTAAGAGGACAGATAGATAGATAGATAGATTAGATAGATTAGATAGACAGATAGATCGATAGAATAGCTAGATTAGATAGATTAGATAGATAAAATAGATTAGATAGATTAGATGGATCAAGAGATCGAGATAGAGAGATAGGGAGAAAGAGAGATGGAGAGATGGAGAGATAGAGAGACACAGAGAGAGTGAGAGGACAGAGAAATAGAAAGATAGAGAGATCGAGAGATCGAGAGATCGAGAGATAGATAGATAGATAGATAGATAGATAGATAGATAGATAGATAGATAGATAGATAGATAGATAGATAGATAGATAAATAGATAGATAGATAGATAGATAGATAGATAGATAGATAGATAGATAGATAGAT
>LUCM01003041.1:96243-108307 GCA_008360955.1 Fasciolopsis buskii | reverse complement strand
TATATATATATATATATGTATATTTAACCTATATCTAACCGTATACCACAAAGGTTGGGTGCAGGCTTAGGTCTTTGCCAGTTGTGAAGAAGTACGCTTTACTTAGGCATGGGGCATATGACGTATCGGAATACTTCAACCACTTAGACGCGCGTTGAGCGCCCTATGCATCACAGTTTAGTATGGCGGCATCATTGGCATAATCTAAGTAAAAATACTACAACTAATATGGCCGACTGCAGTTCCCGATAATCGCAGAACACCAGGTGGGAAGAGAGTAACATCACTTATTGGAAAACGAAAACGTGTGGGGTGGAAAGGTCGTTTTTTAAAGGACAAAAGAGAGTGAAACGTTCGTCGTAAGTCATATCTGTGTGCGCACCAGCCATTGGGCTGCTGAACGCGCTGAGAAAGGATTTTGTAAACGCGATCAGAAATGACTTCGAATTTACCATCCAGCAGCTTAGTCGACCTCCTGGACAGACACCCAATTAGCAGCAGATAACAGTAGCAAATTACCATCAGCGGAGCTCTAAGCTTCAGTGCTGCTTTTTTTGAAGTAAATATGGGGAACGAAATTTGAAGAGTCGTGGGGCCTCTCTGATCCGGGCAGCTCGAGTTGGAGCTAGCCTCTCTTGTTACCACCTCATACCAGATAGCAGTGTTCTAGTTAGAGTTGATATTTTTACTCAGAATCTCTGGTCTCGAGGACAGAGGAAAGTCCAATCAGGCCTTAATGATTTGGATTTCAAGGACTGATTATGATGATATAGTTCCTTAGCTCTCCACGACCCACGAACCCATCGGTACACGTGCGTATCTTAGCTTCTGTTGCTAAGGGGGCGACCGTCTTCCAAGGACTACCATATTTCACCAGGACCGGTCGCAATTTTTTCCCAGAGCCTGATAAGGTCGGCTTCCGTCGGCCTAACCTTGACGCCTTCTTCATTTCCACGTGGGCCTGTACCGCCACAAGTCTGAGGTCCAGCACAGCTTGATGTGGCTCTGCTTTTCTGACGTTTTCGGAAGATTTTATTGAAATATTTTACAACCAAACACTGGTCTCTATAATATTTCTCTTTTTCTAACGCATCAGCCGTAGTCCTTAGTGTATTCACCCACCAATTGATCAAACACGGCTTCCGAGATAAATCCATCATCACTGCTATCATTAATCTTCAGCGTTAAGCAGCAAGACAAACCTCAGTGACAACCGCCTATTCCTCACAGTTAAGTTTCCACTAAAACACTGAATATCCAAAGGGAACAAGGAGTGGACCTACACAAGCGAGAAGAGATTAGAATGGTCCAGTAGCCAACACACGAAACACAGGCTAACTGTACAACGGCACGTTTTCAATCATTCTGATTCGATAGAAAATGACAACACGACGCTCACTGTCATATCCTTCAGTCTCCAGTCAGCTAGTGGACGGGTCTTTCGGATCCCAACCACGAAGACACGAGACACCTACTTTACCTGAGTTTGCTGTATATTTTCTCACTCCACGTTGCCACGTCATCTGTTGGCCTCCACATGGCTTGTTCCATTCCTTGGGAGGAACCCAAAATAGGGCACGACATTGTAGACCAACACGTGACCCAGGCAACGAAGTTTATTAAACTTTATAAGCTGAGATAAGGTATTGTGAGAATTGGCACCTAATACTAGATTCCTAATCTCAATATTACTCACCCAGTCACTCCATCCAATCCTAGCCATATTACGACTGGAAGGAGTACTGTTGACTACCGTAGGTGACCGTGGTGACACCTGTTGCAGTTGGGATTTTACGTAGGTTGCTGTTTGAGCGGCTTGTTTTATAAAAATTGCCCTTTCCTTTCGTGTTCGTAACTTACTTGTATCTTGCTTTCGTGCCGGAATAACGGTCTGTACCTTGTATTCTGTATGATTGTGTCCTTTTTGACTTTCACGTCTGTGTAGGCTACTGGGGCTCACTACAATGCCAGCCGTGACCCAGAAAAACCCAAGGCCACAATGGGTTAGGTGTGGTAGGGAACCGAGTGAGAGCGAGTTAGAATTTGCAACCAAAATGACTGGTGGGTCTAAAACTAGAAGCGTTGATTGCTTCAGTGACGAACGTTTAATCCACTTGACTACCGTCGATCAATACTTTAACTCCTAAATTTAGGTGAGGTGGAGGATCTTGCCGATTTCGCTCTACGAAATGAAAAAGACAGTCCGAACACATCCATTGGGGACCTAGACCAACTATGCATACGTCCAGTTTACATTCACTTTTGACACATGATTATACCAGTGGCGACTGAGCCCCAGTCAACCCGAATATGGCCTGATTAAGCAAGTTTACCTCGGCATAGTTCCATGTAGAAAGTGCAAAACTGTGGTTTTAACGATGAATGGACTGAGATCAACAGACTAGATAATTTAGATATTTAACGCGCAAACACAAATAAAGTCTCCAGAAGCCTGCCAAGAAAAAAACAGCTGGAATTGTTGACAAAACGCAATGAACGTCTCGGTTGTTTTCCTTACGAAAAAGACGGCAGCAATATGAACAAATTCAATTCTCATCAAAACAGATTTCCCGGACAGTGCTCCCATATCTTCCGCATCAGTTCGCGTAATTTCCTAAGGCCCAACATTATGGACAAACGATACGACGTCCACAAAAATGACTCTCGAACATGTTCAAGAAGAAGAAAACAGTGTGAGGTAAAAACCTAGTTATAAAACTCCAGAAAATGGTTCGAGTAGCAGAACCAAAACGGGTTCGCACAGTAAACGGCAAGCTTTATTAAGGAGTCTAGAGAGAACTGCAATCGGTGGAAAATGGGTATCAGCAACACTCAGTGTAAGTACTTGGTGCACAAACATAGGGCCGTTACTCACCAACACACCCTAGAGAAACACATGAACCACGGAGATGACGAGAACCGAACCAGCCATATTCATCGGCGTGATCAAAATGTCCTCAACTAAATACAAAAGTCGGGCGAAGTAACAAGGCCTATGATGATCAGCGACAACTTTCTCGTTGCGCAACTATAGCCCTTAACATTCGGAATAAAAAGAAAGAAGAAATACAAAGTTGAATGACTTGCAGACAGCGAAAGATAAGCTGGAGAACGACTGCCGCCGAACAAATGAGAAAAAACGAACAACGCGCCACAAACCCTTGAAGGCCTCCGCTGAGCGAACAAACAATGCACAAGTTCAGTTCACTTCAACGTGCGAAGACTGCAAATTCGGCTTCAAACCGCACCGCCATCCAGATAAGTGCGTTTTCCGCCGGTGTCCTTATCTTTCGATGTATCAGTTCCAGTATCGACACGTTTCGGGTTCACTCCTGAAACTTACTGCTTCGGCCCGGAGTATTCTGCCTTTCAGTAGAAATCAAGACTATCCTTGATTCCATCAACATTATCACCGTTAACAAAACGTCTCGGCTGTGAGGTCCATAATGGAAGCACCCCACTCGAACAGAAAATTGCCCAAGCCGGAAGAATTGAGTGGCTGCACCGTAATTCCAAACTGGTGCCACTCTCTCCATTAAGAGGTAACAGTTCCTCGTGTTTAATGTCTGAGAGATCCTGTGCTATTTCGAGCTGCTCATTTCGGTCACTGGGCGTGCGTTGGCGACCGAGGGAAAATGCCACGGTCGCGGTGTGTTCCTTCACACCTTTCGCACTTTTGGCCAACCGATTTCCCGGTGGCTAAACTCTATACCCACTGTAGGTGACTTGCATTCCATGGTAGGTACAAAGCCCAAGGAAAAAGCGCAATACTTCACGTAGGATCATGCTGTTTTCGTGAAAACTGGCCCAAACATTGAGGGTTCATTTCGGGACATCGCTGACCTGCACCTAAAGGGAATTGTCAGCACGAACAAACACTTTTAGGAAGGTTTACAATTACTGTCATTGGTAACATATAGGTCATTTTCATTGGTAAAATACACGCGATCACCCGCGTTATTCCCCCAATGATTCATCTCCGTAGTCCGGAGGTGAATCGTGACCAGGTGCGTCGGGAGGTTTGACCATCTCGATGTTCTCCTCGAGTTTTTCACCTGCTACTTTAGGATCGACGGCTAAAAGGCAACAGGTGCGCAAGTACGCTTTGACTGAGCCTTGGTGAAAATGAGGATAGTGAGGAAGCATTTAGCACAAACCAGCGGAACACTAAATAGTGGCCGCCGAGAAACCAACTGCGCAAAACTCTAAATTTTAAATTCCTTTGAGAACGCTGATACCCAAATATTACTTCCTCCTTTTTGTCTCATTGGTTTCATCGTGGGATCCAAATTTTCGTCGTTGACTGCATGGGAAGCCTTGTAAAATATCAATGAAACAGACTACAAAAAGCTGGACTACGTCTAGGCGCTGCGTTACCTGATCTAGATAATGGAAGATGTTAACAGGGCAAGACTTCTTTAATACGAAAATGCGTTGTACCTCTGAAACGCACTAAATTACTCACCAGGTGCTGGCATATCTAACATCTGATGCTCCTACGCAAGGACTTAGACAAAACGCAAGCTGCACTGACCGGTCTGCCGTTATCCGGCCCGTGACGACATTCACCCTTTAATACTTCCTCTACAATGTATATTTCCTGGTTCCCGAAAGGCGTGTGCCAGGCAAAATCAGATTCTTACGGGATGATACAGAGTGAATGCGAATGACACAAATCAGAAAGGAAAAGGGGATGAGTACGACAATGGGTTACTGGGGCAGTGCACCTGAAAGTAAGATTCTACAAAATAATGCGCGAGGCACAAGTATGCCAGACAAAAGTCGAAGCTGAGAAAGCCGTTTCAGAAGACAATACAGAGTTTTCTGGAACCATTTGTGAGCAGCGGACTACGAGTCATTTCGTGTTTAATGTCAATAAATATGAAAATTGCTGGCGAAAAACGTGACTGAAGCTCAATGGCGAATGTCGAAATATATCCAGAGATCCCAAACGTTAAGAGCGTCAGCTAGTAGGCGGATAGGTTAAGCTGAGAGGAAAAAGGATGGTAAGGATGTGATAATTGGATGAAGTTTAACGAAAATAAAACGGAACGTCACGCAAAAGCGGATATGATAGTGGTATTTAACAATATTAAATGACTGATAAGATGATAAACATGGCGAAGGAATACCATCTAGAATATGCCAAACTATTTAAAGGATGAGATTTTTTGAAACCTTTTGCACCAGGAGAATGTGGAACTCTCAAGACTGCTGATTGCATTTAGATGTGGTTGGCGGTGAGCTGAACTGGGGTTCGATGGGAAGAAAATTGTGTGAGACGCAAAAATTGTTCATGAATAAACTAGCCACGAACGCCCTTTATGCTGTCAATTTAAGTCCCAATTTTCAACATTAGCCGACATAAGGCGTCGAAAATTCGAGGGAGAGCGCACGGCACTCCAGAAACAGTAGTAACCGGTTTTGGCCCAATCATGAATATCCATTTACGCAGGGCTATCAAAGGCGATCACCAGTTTGGCTTGGGTCGATCGGTACAGTACTCGAGCGCCAGATCTAGCTAGCAGCTTCCTCGCAGGAGTTAAAAGGTCGAAGATTTAAGGTTGTGCGTACGATGGGTTGACATATATGGCGCAAATTTTCTGGGTGCAGGACCTGAAACTTTAAAGAGAGAAGTAGACTGTCTTGGGTGCCGGCTTGAGGATTTGGTGGTTGATGAACAGGAGAAAAACAGGCATCATCCGATCTGCATTTGGCCAGATGAATGAAAAATTATAGTTGCCGGTTGCAGATAATGCTTGCAGCATGGGTCTATCGGTGATGACCAATTTCGGAATTTGAACGCAGCTGCCAAAAAATAAAAGTGGGAAAGGAAAAGTTCACAATTTATGACGGAGGACAGGAGGTAATCTGAGTTGGCTTTAGGTCACCTTTTGAAGAGTTTGTCGGTCATATGTGGAATGGTCACCTGGCTTAACAATAACGAGAATGGCGTATTCGGATGCCCCGGGGTCAGCCTGGGATAAAGGCAGGCGTCGTTGCTGCTGTCGTTTTGACTCAAACAATTTGGTAACTATCCCGGGGTACCAGTTGTTATTTTTTGACAGTTGTCATGGTCATCCTGCTTTCCGGTGTTGACCTAATAAAGGAAATAGGACTGAAAACGGAAACTTATGGGGCCTGATATGTTGAGATCAGGAGAAAACGTTGGGCCACAGTTTAGGTTAGTCGATGTTTATGTGGGTTGATTTCGTTTTTGATGCAGCTGTAGTAAGACTGGTGCAATGGCTAATTCGTTGGTCTCAATAGTCCTGAGGATTCATTTGCTAAATATAAATTGCACCAGACAACCAACACAACGCTCTTATTGCCTAGTGGTGGCAACTAGAAATGAGCTGTCAGTAGCCGTTTTAGCGCAAATTTAATGATTTTGGTTATCGGCAGCGGCATATCCAACACCGCCAATACAGATGCTGAAGCTGTTTAAAATCATAGAATGTGATGGGGGCATTGATCCATTCAACAGTAAGTCGGCATTTTGGTGAGCCGAATTTGGGGGCTGCCCAATGATTACTCATTTGTGTCAGTCTTAACGAAGGTATATCCACTACAAAGTGAGGAGGAGTTCAACGAATGTATTATCGTGGAGATGTGAGAAAGCAGGTTAACAAGAGATGAAGTTGAATTCCGAGAATCCCAGGTGAGGAGCTCACTGAAGCCTCGGCCATGAACTGGGATTCTAACGCGTGTTTGTAGACCTCATTTGGCCCGATGCGGTCTTGCGCCTGATTAACTAACTGCGGAACATCCAGTAACTTTTCCAGCTGGTCTGTGACCCAAGCTACCTTTCGGCATGATTTCAGGGAACTGAGGAGTCTGTCCCACAGTTAAGAGTAAGCAAATGTGAAAAATTTTGCCCTGATGGATAGCCGAGCCAGGGGAACTTTTAGCGGGGAGCATCTACTACAAAGTGGATACGGGGGACTAATAGCGTCAGAATGAATAATATTACGTCAAAGATCAAAGGGCAATGCAAGGTTTAATTTGAACAAATAGCTGATGATAACTTGCTTCGATGGAATACTTTTATATATTCGTCTAGCCAATTTTTCATCGGGTTACACCGTTGCGTTACTCGAGCAACACGAGTCGTTAACCTCATTCCTTTCAGTAATCCAAGTTTCATTTGCTCCGAAAAATGCGCGCAACCACCTAAATCCAGCAATCCTTTATTTACTTCATAAAACTCGCCGCCAATTCCCTTAGAATTTCCGTTCAACTCTCTCACTGCCACCTACAACATGTGTTTCGTCGTCCTCCCTCCATTCATAACAAAATGTCTTAATTTGGAACTATTCCGAAGTCACCGCCATAATGCACATCCACATGACCCAGCAAATGGCCATTCCCACGCCGCCATGTAAAATGAACCACAGAAACAACTTTCGTAACCCATGATGCACCTAGCGATCAGCGCCGATTACAGAAGCCTCCAAGAACCTCAAGCACATGAACTTGCAAGCGACGTCTTATGCCCAGATAGAACACCTTGTACATGAAACGTGGGAGGGCCAGGACCGTAAGCAGCCACTCGGTTTTCCTAAGGGAATCATGACTAAGCTTTGTCCTTTCAACTTCTTTGTCTAATTGTGGCTCCCGCGAAGCCAAAATAACAAATCGTAGAGGGCAGTTTATCTGGTTTATGCATATCAGCTATAGCAGTCCGCACCCACTGTTCGGTTTAATCAAGGAAACTGACCGCCTTGTCGTTTCTTTGCTGAGCCTCGACAAACCGGTGTTGTTTATGCCGATGGCGAAAATAAAAAGCTTTCAAGGTTTATCGTTGCATTAAAGAACTTCTTTGTGTTAAATCCAGATTGATTAAATATTCCTTGCACTTTTACTTTTATTCTCGTCTTACCCGATGGCAGGATCCGGTCTATGGCAATGCCCCTGATGTCCACGCTTTTGGTCGCCTCTTATTTACCAATAAATTCATTAACCTTCCATTTTGCCCCGATGCACTCTGAATGAAACTACATAAAGTGACTTGGAGTCCCCACGGATCCAATCGAAATCGAGCACTTTTTGTTGTATCTTCGTTTTGTTTTATCCTTATCGTTGGCCGACCGTCGATGTTTAAATTCTTTGCGCTAATTTCCGAATACAACTCAGAGAATAGTGCTTCCCTGGCCTCCATTTGCTTGAACAAAAAGAGACGTTTCAGCCTGCAATGATCCTTTCCTCGTTGTTTATTGCCTTTATTGATATAGGCAAACTGGTTTGGTACAGTGATATTATTAGCAGAGGTACAATTATTATCCTCGTCAGAAAAACTCGCTAAATGTTTCCAAATGTCACATTTTGACCCATTTACTTTCGACTGGTACAAAGAAAAGACAGTTGCAAACGACGGGATTTCGGGGATAATTTGACAGGAGAGCTGTAGTGGGGCTGCGCTGGGCGTTCAACGTTCGGTTGTACGAGCAATTTGAAGGAACATATCCATGCTCCACTACAGACTAGCGCTTCGCGTGATCCATTCCCGATTAAACTACCGTGGATTCAGACCCCGAGATGGTGACAACATGGGCGTGCACAACAATGTTCCCTGGGGTGTTACAAATAATCATTTATGTAAATATAAGGGCCATGCATTCAGTACACGAAAGTTAGCCCTGTGGAAGGAGCGGAGAATTCTGCTTCGGGACAGATATGTAGGGCAATAATGGATGTAGTTGGAAAATGGAACGGCATGATCATTTTTGCCCAAAGGGTTTAGCACCTTGCCTATATCTATCTGATGGTCTTCATTGGAAAGCACCAGTTCTGGAAAAAAAGGATTGTGTCCACATCGATACCCGGTGGGTTCATGAACATGTGGGGACCAAGGCCTGCCTGCGACCAGTTGAACAGGGGCCTGACCGAATAGGTTCCTGGAGCTACCTTTCATCCAGTCGACAGACGGAACTTTAAAGTCCCCTAGAACAGGGAGGTGAGAGAAGTGACAACTACCGCATAAACCCCTTACCCGTTCCACAATTGCCAGATAGTTGATTGTGGCGGCTGATAGACAGTACTCACCAGAGGAATTTTCGAAAGGGAGACCTAAGGCCGACGCTCAGTGGGTCCGTAAGAGATATTTCTGATAACAAAATGGTAAGTTAAGATGGAAGAGCGATACTAAGATATAAGACCACTTCACCTGCTTTTCCTCTCTGGGAGACACCGAGTTTCCTCCAAGTATAAAGATTGTTACCTTGCTGAGCAATAATACACGGACAATTGAACATGCAATGGATTTTTTGGGAACAGTCACCCGGATGTTTTTGTATGATTTTCCTGCTAGCCTAACATGTACTAATCTCTTAGCTCGAAAAAGATTAAAATCAAGGTTTTACCAAGAATTCTCGGTCTCTAAATAGACATCCCGTTGGTTGATGGCTTCCAAGTGAGCTGTTAATATCAGTGTGAGGTGTACTTTTGGTTTCCAATAAACAGTTCAACTGAGTTGTACCGAAATTCTAGTCGTGAGAATTCTGGTGGGATTGCCCTTTCGAAATGCAAGATACTTGGATAGCTTTTAGTATCTCAGAAATTTGGTTGCAGCTGGCCGTAATTTTGACTAGGAGGTACATCACGAATGATGGGGACCAGTGCAGACTTGGCCAGCAGAAAATAGCTGGGGCTACGACATCGGTCAATATTTTAAAATAATCTACAATTGTGTACAACGTAATCCAGTATTCTGTGGTTGCGAAACAGCCCTTTCCATTGAAAAGACTCGGCAGCTGTTTTTCGGGCCGCTGATTTCTCTGAACGAGCGGGAGGACAACACCCTGAACTTGGCTTATCGCGCAATTGAGCGAGCCATCGCATATTTCTAAGGAAGTTGCATTCATTTGACATCCAAGACGAAGCACCCCAGTTTGTCAAGGTTTTCGTATCAGGAGAAAATTGTACAGCAAGACAAGGGACAGGTGTTCAACCAAGCCCCACTCAACGAGCGGCCTCACGGCCAAATTTGTGCTAAAGCCACTCTTTCTTGTAATTTATCAACCTTCTAGCCCTGACCCAAAATAATCCAGTTATTTCTTCACCGATGATATCAGGGTGGCAAGTTCTGCGGGAACGGCTTACCTGAGCAGCGATGTACATTTGAATTATATAGGGCTAACAATTATAACCTGTCTGTAAATGCGAGAAAATGACATTTGTCATTCGACAGTACCGAAAGCCTTAAATGCCACGTGCCCAGGAACCGATTATTGTGGAAACCATTAGCAAGGAGAGGGATCCATGGATAGTTACCATATCAGACCTTCAGTGGGCGGACTATTGTGTTGCGATGGTTCAAAAGGCTGGAGGCTAACTACTAGGGCTGAAGTGGAGTCGAAACTTGGGGGTATTTTTATACATTACCAATCCATAGTAGGACCCTACCTGGAATACTCTGCGCACGCTCAGCCCGATCTTCAGAAGGACGCTGACTGCCTTGAACAGATGCGGGACTATCCATAAGAATGATTGAGGGGCATGGAGGGATGCCATAAAAAGTGTGTCAACTCAAGTGTTTATGCTATCGCGGTAGTGAAGTACAATTAAGGAATCTGTTCATAATACAATCTTTCTCTTTATCTCTCCACAAAACCCCTTTACCACCTTAGCCATTCCCGCCGCCATCGCTGTAGCCGTCAACTCCAGCCCTGATACAGAAACCTTCACCGAGTCCGCGCTGGATCTCTGGATTAGCGGTTTGTTTTGACGTCGGGGATCTGTACGGGCCCACTTGCCGTATTCCGCTACACCGTAACCTCGTTCGGAACCATCGGGGAACATAAGCAAATGCGGGTGCTGTAGCTGTTTCTTCTACGATAGCTTGTGAAACATTACCCCTGTCACCTCTTAGCCATTTCAGCCATTCGATCTATTTTCGTCTTAGATAGATTAGTGGCTCGTTTCAATATGTTCTTTTCTTAAACAACTGTCTTAATGCCATCTTTTTAGGCAGTAGCCATGGTGATACAAAGCTCAGCGGATTATATAAAATGGTCACTGAAGATGAAATCGCCGCATGAAGTAAATAAGTTTTTCTCATATTCTGTCGTCTTCCCAGCCCCAGTGGACTCCTATGGTACTTTCCTTGATAATGGTCTGCGGATGGATTTCTCGAGCACTATTTGCCGTTTCATTTTCCGATGTAGCCTGCAGAATCTGCCCAAAGCTCGACATCCAAACAGGTAAGTGAAACCCATACAGCTCGGGGGTCTATCCTAAATAGTCTACGTGATCCACAGCAGATTCCGTGCCATTAAAGGAGATGCGGAGGATGCTTATGGTAAAAGTTGTATTTGTGGCGTTAAAGGACTAAGAGCGCGAGTCGGAGAACGAAAGTTCTAGAGGTCGTCAGAGTGTGAAAGTAGCAAGAGGTAGAGACTAATCTCGCAGGAATACGAGTGCAGTCAACAACTGCGAGGCTCAAGAGATGGTCAACGTCAAAGCAAACCGCTAATACATAGATAATCATAAAAATACCAATAAAAATAATATTTCTCGACTTGCGAGAAGCATGCGCAAAGCAGGATCAACGTTTTACACGGATGATGCACAGAAAATGCAAATAATAGAAATCGAAATGGATAATGCGGTTGGAGCAAGTTTAGTCATAGCAGAGGCTCACTGGGAAGTGACATGAGATTCTGCAAAGCAACTGGGAAAGTACAAATATACCAGTAAAAAGCAAAAAATAGAAACTAATTTTTCACGGCCAAAAGGAGTTTCCTGGGACTGCTTGCAAGCAGTGGACTACCAGGCATTTCGTGTTTAAGTGCACTAAATGTGCTCATTGCTGGCGCAAAACGTTGACGGAGCTCAACGGCGACTGTCGAGATTTGACCTGTGTGCCCACCATCAGGAGCGTTACGTAATGGGCGGAAACGTTGAGCTGAAGAGATGACGAGCAATGGTAATGCGGCAATTTGGTGGAGGTGGTGAAAACCAGGCGGAACGAAAGGCAAATTGGATAAGACACGTATTTGACAACAGATGGCTAAAAATGCTGGGGGCGGTGAAATACTGTCAAGATTGTCTCAAACTATCTGGA
>LUCM01003041.1:76628-93318 GCA_008360955.1 Fasciolopsis buskii | reverse complement strand
TGGAATGTTTTGAAAAATAGAAGAAGGAAAAGGATGGAAATGTGAAAACTATCTCTGTGGTGATCGAAAAGAAAATGCATCCCACCAGCGTGTGATGAGTAGAAAGATTTTGGTAAGGAATAAAAACGGCATGATGCGGGTGACAATAGTTGTCATTTCTGTGGTAGCACATCTGATCCCTGAACCAGTTTGATTTC
The DNA here is from genome assembly GCA_008360955.1 of Fasciolopsis buskii. Taxonomy (NCBI): domain Eukaryota; kingdom Metazoa; phylum Platyhelminthes; class Trematoda; order Plagiorchiida; family Fasciolidae; genus Fasciolopsis; species Fasciolopsis buskii. The sequence goes on along the minus strand of LUCM01003041.1, from coordinate 93,121 downwards.
ATTTTATGAAGAGACATGCGAGGACGTTGTAGGAACTTAGAGGGTTGACTGCTGTTGAGACAGGAGCACAAACACCCAAATCTGTAATTCAGGAGGACAAAAAAGTGATCCTCTTGGGGTATTGCGGCTAGCGGTTGCGTTGAGTGCAACCAGAAAGCGAGAAACTATTCATGATATTCAGAATGAAGCATTAAAAACGCCATCCCTTGCACGGAGAAAGGGTTAACTGTCCTGTGTGCCTAGAAAAAATGGCTAAGCAATTAATGCAAATTCTAGTTTGAGGCACGTGCGAGTCAGATGATTATGTCAGTCTTTATTCACATATTCTATTACGTACCTAATGAATGAGAGCGAATGGGAGCTGAAAATTGCGTTATTACAGTTTCGCTGATGGGCAACTTAGAGAACTGGTTCGGGTCGTCCTGGGAATAGTTATATGAATATGTGTTGTTGTAGACTACTAGGACTGCAAGTAAACAGTCCTTTCTGCACACACACTTATTTGAGTGTAGTTTATCCCCAGTCAATAGCCTGCGCTCGACCCATAAGCTATTTCTGTTAGAATGTAATATGCACGCGTGTTCTATGGATTTTGTACGTTTTTCTTCCTATTTTCATCAGAGGTGGAAAAGCTCACTTACTTGTGCTGAGGGTTTATTTCTGAGGGTGCAAAATATCGATTGAGACCAATAAAGCAGAGTCACCTGACGTATTCAGAGTTGATCTGCACGTGCAGCGTGAAAGTGAACTATTCTTTAATCTGTGATCCCATTAAAGTATGACGGGTTACCCTTGCTCGATACGGCCGCAGGTAAAGAACTTCAAGTAGCGCTCAACTTTAAACGTAGTTCGATATTAACGACTTGCCCGGTAGATGGTTGTTGAACATTCTCGGTCTGAAATCCATTACAGCTGACGTGAGTCTCCGCGTAATTTGAAATTTTGAAGGGTTTGCGTGCAATGGTAGTTTTATTCAGGCAGCCTGTAAAACGCGGTTATTTTACCCCACACAGCAGGCCGTAGAATCATTCACTGTGCGCAGTTTCAAGGGATGTTCTCCCGAAGAATTACCCCCTCCGCTTTGGTTTTACTCGTTGCATTTTGCCCAGTGTTTCACGTAGTCTGCACCATTTCCCCCCCCATTCAGTTGCTCCTTAGTGCCCAAAAGCTATCCTTGGTTTCATGGTGTGTCGAAGAAGCGCCAATACCAAACTCCTGCCCGTATGAGGGCTGAGCATAGCGCGTTGTGGAAGGCACTGATTGCAAAATCTGCAAAAGGTGGACACATCCGAAGTGCTCAGGAATTAAGGCGAAAGTTTACCAGCTATGCTGCCAAAGCAGCCTCACAGAATGTGTTTGTAGTCAGTGCGAGGAGGCTACCCGGGAGCTTTTACAAGAAAACACTTGACAGTAATAGCAACGCCGTAAGTAGATATACCAGGTTTATACGCAGTCGGAGCTAGCTCTCGAAAAAATGTGACTGCCGAACTGAAAAGTGGATTAAATTATGACCGTTCCTCAACGGCCTTCTCTAGCTTTGTTATGCAGGGAGCATCAGGAAAGCCGACATAACAGAAGACAAAACGAACGCCAAACAAGGCCAGAAGATCAAGACAGAAATCCTTCCGTGAAATTGCCAGGAGAAAAGATCAACTTGGAATTCGATGGCTTAGCGAATTGGATCAGGGGTTTACTCTTAACTGCTCCCTGTGACGAAAATTGCTAATGACGAACAAAGGATCACTAATTTAGGAATAAAAGGCCAACCGCGCACTGGACTTTAGGTGAGTAACGAATACCATTCGGATGACGGGAGTTTCAATTCATGCAGAGTAAAAGGAGTGGGATTAATGGGAACTCACTAGAACCTTGTCGCAAGGATGAGGGAGTGAGCCCCATATTAGGTGATTCTTCATATGTGGAGACCAGGGGAAGAATACTGGCCAGACTGCTGGCTTTCTTAATAGCCTGTGACCGAAGGGAGGTACTTCATAGTATCTGAAAGCCTGGTGCTAAAACTCGGCCTTAAGTGGCTTAGTAGATTGTAAGAAAGCTATCGCGGAAATGCCCACTACCTCAAAAGAAAATCAAGGTTGGCCCACCAAGGGCGAAAATCCGATCGCCTTTGCCAAACATACGGGTAGTAAAAGATCTGCGCACCGAAAGCTGCCAGAGCTGCCTACCGGAGGACCGAGAGAGAGGTCCAACCGGGGAGCCTGTGATTGCCACTAGCTTACCAACCAGGGGTGAGGTGAAACCCAGGAAACGGCAGTCGTTAGTCAGGATAGGAATACCGATTGTCAAGGAGGCGAAATGGCCATCTTCAGGTGAGAAGGCATCAACGATGCTGAATCCCAAGTCTTATTATGCATTCGAAACGACCAATTATCCGCGGTTGCGCTTTTAATCACGCAAAGGCAAGTCATTGTGACTTGCTGCTTTAAAGCTCTGTGTGTTGACAGGGATGAGGATTTGTTCCTCTCAAATTATGTGACAAACGGAGGCCAACAAGATCTTCATCATGGGGCAATTCAACCTGCCACGCATACAGGAGCTTTTTGGAGGTTCTCCGCCGGTGGGGCGTAACAAGACCTCCTGGAATGTTTTCTTCTGAATACATTTAGTTAGCATACTAAAGCGGATGCCGGGTACATATGTGGTCAGTAGCCTTCACCACTGGAATTTGCAGTTACAGCCCAGGCAAATGTCATGAAACTCCAGTGACTATCTCAGCTGCACTTACGGCCTAAGAGTTCATCAGCAGCTGGCAAAATGTTGTTAGGTGCACTATCCTAGGTAGGCTTCAGACATTCGCCGACAAAGCTTCTCCGTAAAGAGAAGCGTTTCGTTAATGTACAACTACTACGGTGCCACCCGTACCTTCGCGACTAAAAATCCATTTTCATCTCTAATTTCTTATTCCCATAAGTGTTTAACAATCGTCACGCAGTTACCATCAGTTAGCCTTGATCTGACAAATTCTCCCTGCAGTGCCATACCGATTTTCCGATCTCTAACCCCTTGTCACTTTACACCACCCCCAAATCTGTGTCCAAAACTGAACGTTGTCACCCTGCAGTCAGCCCCGGTAATCCTGTCTGCTGTGAAATCGTGCACCCCAACGGCATTCTTACTCAGGACGGCCTCCAACTCACTCGGATCGTTCTCTGCGGTTCGATCTCATTGAACTCATTGGTATGCAAAACCCACTATGCCTGCTGAGAATGGTTACGATTCCATATTTCCCCACATGTAGAGGAACCTCTTAGCCTTCGCACCGAAGCCAATATCAGGCCATCTTCCCACCACCCCTGCAACTCCCATGTCCGCTTCGTCTACTCTCGTCTCGTCCTCCAGAAATAGAGTCAAAATACATACCTCAAAAAGCAAATCGTGCGTAAGCCTGAATCGTGTCAGAATAAGCTTACGTTGGCCATTAGCTTTCCGTCTTCACTGCTCCTACAAGCCCAACTTCTAATTCCTGTACTGGTTAACAACTTACATTCAGCAACCATCGACCCAGAAGCCGACCGTAGGACTTCTCGTTTTTTAAGGGGCCGAGGTAAACCTTAGACCACTTGTTCCTTCTGGCCCACAGTGCGTCTTCTTAGCTGCTTCACCCCAAGCAAACCCGACTAACTACGTTATAATCACCTTTTATCAACCCGGTCTCCATACACAAACCACTGAAACGTAAGTGGCTGAAGACAATGCTCTTCTGTCAGTGTGCTCTTACTTTGCCCCTATTGTTGCACTGCCGCCGAATCCCATGAGCTGGCAACCATCCATGGCTTATGGGTGTGACCTGGACTCTCATTGCAGCTACGAGCCTTACCCCAGGCGTACGCCATTCACTCCCGTGTCCCATCAATCCTCCCAAGTTAACTAAATTTACTGCCGTCACTTGACTGATACTGACCACTTTCTCCTCGAACATATCCTCCCAAAACCACAGCATGCCCAAGAAGGCGGAACCCATGGCTGCAATAACCCACCCCCTGACTTACGTATAATACGGAGCATCACTGCTGAACGTTTGGGTCCCCTTTTTGCTCCGACATCGTCTCACTTCGCAGGGTTTGGATTTTTGTACTTGAAGAAACCCGGCGCCTTCTTCGCCCCCAACTAATCCACCGAGCTGCCTCTTCATCCACTGGCTCTCCAAAGGAAAACGATGCACTAGATTTTCCTCACAAAAGCACGCACTTCTACTGATTAACGCTAGGTCTTTAGTGTGCAGCTTTAGTTTCGTGAGAACCCTTGCACAGGCCCTTGAAACCGTGTGACTTTAGTAACCGAAGATTGTTATCGAAACATTCTCCCATTGGTCTCTAACCCCGGAATGGTCACCAAGCTTATTCCAACCCCCGTTGCCCCAGGCGTGGTAGGGGAGGCCCACTTTATACAAGCACCCAGTTTGTGATCACGTCGTCGTTCAGCACCGCGCTACAAAGATCGCGAATGCTAGTAGTTGTGACTGTCGATCAAGGATGAGAAAATACTAACTGTCCCCATCTACCGCCCGTCTAGGGGAGATTAGCTGCCTATGAAATCCATTACTGCCTTGTTTCATTTTGCAATAAACACCCACAACATCTGATCAAGCAGCTAAGCAAGCCGCTCAAAGTATGGGAGAAATATACGAGTACATATATATCTGATAACTTATAATTATAGCCGGCGACTTCAATACTGTCAACCAGTGTTGGCAATTACTCTGCATAATTTAACCTCGTGCATAGACTTCGGAAAATGGTTCGAGTATGCAAGGAAACCTTAGTAGCTTACAAATATTCCGCCCCAAATAATGTAACAGAAAACTCCAAGGAATCGAATTGCTTAGCTTGCGCTGCGCCGCACTCTCAACTTAGTGCCAAGCCCCTCACTTAATAACGCTCCAAGCCAACTGGACATCAATTTAAATTAAATTTCGCTCTTTCAACTGCGATGGGCTTGTGGTGAGTGGTTTATTTTTTCCCAAATGTTAGTCCAACTACCAGTGTGCCTTGAATAAGTCTCATTCAACTAGTGTGTCCAACAGGGCACCTGGCGCTGCGGCAGAGGTCACGTTCCTAATTTTAGATCGTTGTTGGGCAGTAGTCGTGACTGAGTGTGGTGGTCTGACTGGTGATTTATTGATCGTGAATGCATCGGTAATTTTCGTTTCTCACCTTCCCCGATCGACCGAATTTCTGATGATCTGGTCTAGTGAACTCATTGTTTTTTGCTTGATTTCCTAAAGCATCCAGTTAAGTCCCAAACTAAATGATGTCTTCTGTGATGTCCGGGAAGGTCTTAATCTTACTGGTATCTTTCCTTATTACTAATTTCACCGGTACGTCCTCTGTTTCTAAAGACCGCACAGACTGTTTGACACCTCAAAGACACCTTTATGTTCCGATGCGACTAGCGTTTGCTGCTTCTTTTGCGTGAAAAGTAACTAACGGTGGGGGCCTTTTCGTCCATAAATTGTGCACGTTGTTCTCCTTTGGTGCGCTGATGTTAGATATGATCCTCGCACGCGTATGAACACAAGTACCGGGTGCTTTCGCTTCGTCCCCGCCCTTCCGATTTCCACCATTTGAAGATTTTGGCATCCAGGTGGCCCTTTTATTTCCTTATACGGCCTTCAACTTAGCTATCAGTCTTCCCTCAGACAGATGAGGTGTTTATCTGCTCGTGTCCCCCCAAAACTATCAGATGGCCGGCCAGCGTTCGTAATTCTATTTAGTCCATCAACCCTGCCGGTTTACCTCCCGGGGTTTGACCAAAACGTTTGCCCGCAATGTGCGTCTGCAATTCCGTGGAATCAGTCACTTTCCCAGCTGACCCTCTGCACTCCCGGCCAAAATTTTCTGCTTCCTGTCCTCCTCGCTCTTGAGGATCTGCAAGTAGACGAAAAACGATCGATTCGAGGTTGTGCAGAGCGTCACAGTCACGCTGGTTCCGCCAACCTTTTGGTGCTATGTTGCAGTTTTTCAACTATTTACCAAATTCAGAATCCACTAGAGACTACCGCATGTGCGTCTTTCGCCGAAAAGGACTCTATTATTCAGATTTCTGAATATCCTATATGGACTCCCAAACAATTAGTCAGTGTCTCACATGCCTGTAACAGCCCACGTTAAGCCCTTACACGGCACAGTGTCATATCCCCTTTTTCACTATGCCTCGCAAATGGCGCATCAGAGAGAAATCATTGTGCCGGATTGTATTCTCCGAACTGGACATCGTTCTCTTGCTGCTTAATAAATTTGGACTAATTTCCAGACTGACTACTAAAGGTCATCAGACTGACTCATGAAAGTTTGGTTTACCCTTCCATCTTTGTGTTTTCAGTTTCCACAGAGCTGGGGTTCCGCGCTTTTTACATGACCGCTTCGGCCGATTTTGGCTGATTTTTCCATCGCTCAGCCTTGGTATTTTGAATATCGGAAGCGCTGGCCGGGGTCTAATCAGTTTTACTTCCCGTTCCATTTCAGCTTTTCCTAACGTACATATGTCAGCATCCATCAGATCGCCGTGTCCATAAGTAGGGTGTGAGGTTACAATGAAAGATTAACATACCAAACGTCCAACGAAACATCATTACCGAAAATCGAATCCATAGGATGATGCCTTACTTCCTCTCAAAGTCCGAGTGCTTTTGATTGTTTCCTTATTATTTTGGTGTTTTCTCGTCCAGGTTGTCCGAAATGAGCATCGCAAGTTTTTCACTAATATTTTTGGCAAAGCCTAGACAAACTGTCGCAAAATGCTAGCCGAAACAAAACTTACCCGCAAAGTTCCGCAGCACTGAAATAAACAACCGTCAATTCAGAACTCAGATGCATAATAAATGCAATTATAAAACGAGGATCAAAGGTCAAAGTCCGTCAGACCAAAACACGCGGTCACTTTACGATCCATGCCAAAAGCAATGAGGCACCTATCATAGATGACAAACATGGTGGGGATCACACCATGTAAGTAGGATATCCAAGTTACTTCCCGCCAGCATACAAGGCTCCTGGGTGAATAGGGAGCATATACAAAATGGCCCTGTACCGATATATATCTGAAGGAACTCTCCGAGGTTCTTGAGGCCTGACAAAGCAAATTGAACATTCTGCGAAATCTCTCACAGACCGGTTTTTAACTTGGAACACAAAAGGAATAAAATGGATTATATAGCGCCGATTTCCCACCAGGGAGCCGGGGCGCATGTACGGCAGTCATTTTTAAACTCTCGAAACACTGCTTAAGGTTGGTGGATGAGAACAGGGTAGCATTTTGAGTTCAGTGCCAGCGATACCTAGCAGGAAACCCGAATCGTTCAGTCACCTGTAGGGAACTAATTCACGTACAATTCTAAATTATTGTGTTTCGGCCTGGGACTCGTACATTTAGGAGAATATTCGTCCATTGTTGAGGTCACATAAGCTAACCAAAAAAAGAGCTGTGACAAAATGCTTCGTTAACTCAGAAGTAACTTATTCGGACACCTGTGCATGTGGAATAATCTATTGAAAACAAGGAAATGGCAAGTTCATTCGGGTGTATAATGTGGAAAACAGCTCACCTTTGCACCAAAATGGAGCGTCAGAAGGCGAGGCTTAAAGCTGGGGAAAACCCCCATGAGGCTTCAAATTAGAACTAGGTTTTTCCTTAATATGGCCACTGCGCAATGAAACTGACCTTCAGAAATTGTTGCTGGTAAAACCAATAGAGATTGGTTTTAGAACGCCGTGGACTCCCTGCGCGGAGCAGCATTCCACGAGCAGGAAAAGTAGGTTTCGGATGTTGACGCGAAGTGCATCAGTCGGATTTGATGTTGTGTTCGATGCGCTGCTTTCGGAAACACAAAAAAACATCGGCTAACAATGGGCCGACCTAGATCCTCTAATGACTGGAAGCCAAATTTTCGTCCTATGCGAGCTGCTATTAAGTGAACCGAACTAAGCAGAACTAGGGACGGATAAATTGTCACGCAGGCTGATTGATAAAGTATCTAAAGGTAATACTGTGATAAGTGGATGGGTCGAGTTGTCTGTGGGTGCCGTGGAGAAGCATAATGCCTTATTGGGTAGCACTTAAGGCGGGATTTCGGAGTGTGTACTACTGTTCCCAAAAAACACACCAGGTACCTCTATTATTGCAAACTTTTTAAAGCGCCTACGGATTAGTAGATCTCCCACCGCGAGAATCGGGTAGGATTATTATTTGCCACTCTCCCAAATAGGAAATCGTGTGGCCGGGACATGAAGAATTCCACTAGGAAGTTAAGAATCACAAACGGGGATGTCAATTTTCCATGCATACCATCGGAGACACTCTACGCGTTTCTCTGGCCATTTGATTCACTTCTGCCCAGTGCTCGCTGAAAGCAGCTAAACTGAATCTGCAGGTTTCAATACAACGAGGCCGGGTACCCCCAAAATAAGAATGCACAAGTTGAGCAACGAATGTCAACCGAAGTTCCCTTTGTGCAATGAGGGCGCCGGTGGGTGCAGCGGAAGGCCCAAGCTGGGTAACCGTCTGAAGTAAGAGCTTTTTGCTTGGCACAAACTGCAGTAACCAGAAAAGGGAGCCTGAAAGCAGAGAGATGGTTGCGCTGTCCTTAAGAGTCTTAAAAAACGCCTGAGAGCTTCAAGAACGAGTCTTGACAACTTGACACTTTCCATCGGGCATTCGAAAGTTGGCATGGGTGGTGGGAGCGGATAAGGCAAAAATGAAATTAAAAAATAAATGTCGGTTGATAAAGTTCGGGATATTACATGTAGACATGCCGGCAGCCGAGTGAAGTAGACGATGAATTAATGGCACCAGAGTATTAGCCTTTTTGAACGGATAGGAGGCAGGAAAAAATAAGAGGCTGCATGTTCTGAGCAACGAAAGCTACAAAATAAGGTCTCAGGTTCTAGAGGCGACGGGAATCATCATCGTCACAGGATATTCCCAGGTCTCGCTTGTAGGCTTGCGCTGAAACCCGGGGTCGTGGACAGCGGAGAATCCGGGACTTTTTACTTCAATCATTGCAGATGGATCCGCTGAGGACACATCTCTTAAAATAAGAGATTTTAGTGCTCCCTAAGTTGATAAGAACTGTGGAGCGGACCCAGATGAGACCCTCGAGTGCAAACTGCTGGCAAACATGCATGCAGAAGGGATGGTTCGAAATGTTACTCGAGCAACTCGGCGGAGATTCGGAGTTGGTGATGACGGCGGCGAAAAACGGTACATAGACCATTGGGTTGGAGGAGCCAGTAGACAGAGGGTACCGCGCGATAATTTTACTGAAACCAACCCTTCGTAGAGAATTAGCCACCGACATGCACAGCAAGGACCTTCCGGGGATGGATAGAGATGGATTGTTAGATTTAGTCCTTCGAACTCGGCTTCAAGTATAGAAAGATGACAACTACGTTAGTTGTCTCTAGAGATTAATCAAGGACGATCTGTCAGCAAGAACTGATAGCAGCGCCACTGTCAAGCGAAATGTGCCAGCACCATGGTGAAAGAGCATCGCGAAAGCGAAAAAGCAAATACAGAGGTCACTCGCTGTACAAGGATAAGCCCAGGCAATAATTTCACCGGTGTCATCGAGTGCAGGGAAGGATGCAGCGACAGTGCGGGTGCACCCATATAGCTGGGGCTGAGAAAAAACCCAAAGCAAATGCGACCACATAGAACCAGGACGAGTTCTCTGAAAGGCCGTGGGTGGAGGGGAAATCAGCCAAGGAATCAGATCGGCGAGCAACCAGAGGGAAACCAACTGTTCGTTGACATTTGCCCGCAATGTGTGCGGTCAGAGTCAAGGAGCACAGCGGAGACAAACTAAGAAATGCTACCCTCACATCGGAGGTGGCGAACTGGCCCGTTTAGGTGAAAGAGTTGATGGAAGACATGAAGAAACTGCATGGTTGGAAACCGTAGACCCTGACATTATTCAAACAGGTATGACAAACCCACTAGTGGAGATCTTGTCAAGGCCATTTACCCGGTTCTCCAAGGAAATGGCGGATGAAAGGAATATTATCGAAGACACGTTGACGTTAACTGACAAACCAGTAGACAAAGGAGGGAGAGAGATAATTGTGGCAGCCACAGACCGGCGAGTCTGACATCCAGAGAGCTAAAATCTATTGGAAAAGTCCTAAGCGATGAGAATGTCAGGCCCCTAGACGAAAACAGGCTAACAGCAATGAACCCGTAAAAGCGTTCATGCTTGCTTACTTAACTGGCCTCATGGGCAAAAAATCAGATGGGGTGGACGGGGGAAATCTGGTCCCCTACTCCCAGAGGGCCTTTGATTTCGCGGGCTACGTGTCACTCGAGCAGAAAGTGAAAGCTTTTGCCCAAATTGTCGGGGTAAACAATGATATATAACAAAGCGTGAAGGGTTGAGCTTTCATGGCTGCAGTCGAAGGATGTGTATTAGTTACGATTGATCCAGAACGGGGTGCCTACGAGGGACGTCTTAGGACGACTACTGTTCCTGTTGTGTCAACGACAAGATTCAAAGGTTGGAAAATTTCTTGTATTTTGTAGATGACGACGAAAATTGAGGCTATCCAGAGAAATTTGAAAAACTGGTATCAGTGTCTAGTAAGATAAGGACCTCCGTTGAAATCCAGCGAATTCCAGTGCTTGAAGGAAAAAGTACCTGGTCTTGCTGATAACAACGGTTCAGCACGGCTTTTTATAATAAGGGTACAGAAGCACCAGAAAAAAGGGACTCGGGGCAATAATGGGTGCGGGATTCAAGTCTAGTCCAAAGAGTGAAAGGCGGCCAAGGAAACTTGGCGCGGCTTGCGCCGAATTCAGAGGCCTGAAAGTTTGGGTGTTCTTCTGTTGCTTGTCAAGGCTTTTGTCCGACTTCACCAACCGTTCCGTGTCAAGGCAAAATAGTCATATTTGGCGAGAGATGTCAAATACTAGATCATGTGCAATTTGACTCTACACACTCGTTTGGAAAGCGGACATATATGGGATGTGAGTGGTGGCCAAGGATATCAGAGCTGCATCCGCTTAAAAAACAGAGAAAAAGGCAAAGTTAAGAATACCAACATGATCGTTGCTGCCCTGGTTGAAGCACGGAGGCACCGCGGGACTCTGCTTCAGGTGGAGAGTAATAGAAAACTCAGAGGCAATAGACGGATGATTACGAAAGACCGAGCAAATATTCTGCTCAACGTTCGTCATGATAACCCACCTTGAAGTTGCAAAGTTTCGCCCTACCACCACAGAGAAATTGAACACTGCTTCGCCAGCTGCTTTCACCGCACCCAAAGATAGACAAAATGATGGAATATGGGATCCTGGTCGCTGAATTTGGTACTTGCGATCTAAAAGCCAAACTCCGTCACCAGAGCCTAAAGAAAACCAAAAAACTGGACTACGACCAACGTAATTTTTAACTCCATTAGGGCAATAGGGAAAAGTCGAAATATTAGACAAAACTAGTTAAGTGCCACCACCCCGTGACAAACAATGGTAGATAAAATAAGAGGGTAGCACATAAACCCTAATAACTCAATCGAAGTTGGTTGGCAAGAGGAAACTACGACGAGTGGCAAAGATGCCATTGACGAAGAGGCTCCTTAGAACAGAAGGCCCGAGAAGGCTAACGAAGGAGGTAGGGAACAATCGCGGGAAGCGCCGACAACCTTTTGGCGGGGATCAGGGACGGAATTTCCACCTGGCCAGCTGCCGTCCACATTTGGGGGTATATATCGCTTCTGCTCGTCCCGGCCTCATATTTACCGATGATTACCCATGCTCCCACAACTGCCACCTTTCTCGTCGTAACCAATCGACCTAAATATTATGCCCTCCCACGCAATCATACCAAGAAAGCAGTTGACAGTGACGAAGCCGCGCTGGCTTCTGGTCTTTTGCTTAGACAGCGACCGCCGAGTCTTCCTAATGAACTTCCAGAAGTCCCGTGGATAGTTTTTGATACTAATCTTGACACAAGACTGACCATCTCCGGATATACCTGGCTCAGTAATCCTCATCCTGGACACACCAATTTCAAACAGGTTTGTGACAGGAGGCGTACTGGAAAATAAATCAGTTATTGTTATAGCTCCATCCATCCTACCACAACCGATTATGTGATTTCGCCCGGCCATTGGCAGTCCGTGAGTGTTCATTCCCTTCTCAGTGTCCAAAAAGCTATTCCTGGAGGCAGTTTATCGTCTCCTAGCACCTAGCCTGATGCGACGCAGTGAACCCACAACGCTGCTGAGCTTCCCGAGGCGGGTCGACCATTTCTCTAAGCCTCTAATTAGAGACGATTTTAATCCAGCGAGCGTTTAGTGGTAGAGATTTGGCTCAAATGGCTCTTATCTTGGAAAACGCCTTGTAAAAGCTGCCCCTCAGAACACCTGGAGGCAACGCGATGCCTCCACATGCCAATTAGGAAAACACTACCAAAACGACCCGGTTCGCCGTCTCCCCCACCCCACCCACGCAGGTCCAAAATAAGGCGTTACAGAACGAATATGCAGCAGACAGGTCTTACCAAAGCTCGGGGTGACAGAGTATTTTTCCTCTAAAACACGCGATGCCCAAAATGCACAATAACCATTTCGCTTATCCTAGAAAGATACCTTGGGTAGTCCCGTCACAACCGGTTAATACTTCAATAGCGTTTTCAGCTCCATCCATGTAACCGCCCGCCCTACATCCTTATCGACTACGATGGGTAGCGCCGTTGTCTCTCAAGATGCAGCGTCCCTAAGCTTCTCCAACCTAAACCCATTTTTTTGAAGGCTCTGACATTTTCCAACCCCGTATATTAAAAAAATGGTGGATACGATAGCTACTTGTTTCAATTCTCTCTTCAAGCGGTTTTCATCAGCGGTATTCTCCCCACGTGTTGAACGCAAGCCACCATCACACTTAAATTTTAAGAGAGCGGCCGGCAACCCTTAGTTCTCGGCCAGTCAACACAATCATCTTCAACAGTAAGGTGTTTGAGTGCATTTCGAAAGACGCTTTGCCCAAGCACCTGTGCCCAAGCAACATCGTGTTGACTTCTCAAAATGGTTCCCTCCTCGACAAGCATACATCTTCAATATGCCTCCCGTTACGGACAGCCCAACGAAAAAGCACCGCAACAGTTAATTTCACGCGCGGTCTCAAATGACTTCATCGAAGCCTCCTATAGGATTACCTTGATTCCCCTTCTCCATAAGCTTTAAAGATATAGTCCTATGCTTGAAAAAAAGTGCAGCTTACTAATCGGCCACGCCTTCGTAGTGAACGCAGAACGCTTCTCCCTACGGCCAGCCGCAGTCGCTCTGGGAGAGCCGCATTGCTCGGTGTTGGGCCCAGCTGGTTTCTTATGTACAACGACAACCACCCTCAATTCCTCCGCGTTGGTATTTTAATGTATGAGGACAGCACCATTCTCTAGATTCCACTACGGGCCGTTTGCAGTCAGCATCGGCAATGCCAGGCATTGGTCTGAAGATTGAGGCTTTCTGATTACCGACGAAAACTACGTCAGCATTAACCCAGGGAAGGAAGATCAACATATTATCCATGATTTGGACCTCCACCTTGGTCGATGTTGATCGTCACGAGGTACTAGGCTCCGAGCTAGACAGTAACCTTACATCACCACCAGCTTGCCATTAGTGTGGCGAAACATTTGTTCGGCTCCTCATGAAATAAGGAAGATGGATAGTGCAAACTGTCCTTGTTAGAGATCGGGCAGCGGATTAGACAGCCTACGTCAAACTCCTTTGGCGACTCACTGACCTGTCTACACCCTAACGTCTCTACATTTCTGATGCCGGACACATGGGAGGTGTTCTCGTTTTGGTGCATGATCTCTTCACATATAACAAAAGCGAACTAATTTGAACTCCGGTCTCCTTTTTCGTGAAGAGGGTACTCCAAGAAGGTATGGAAAATAAAGCATGAACACATCGTCGACAGCCAATTTTTTACCCGTAGGTTGGTATTCTTGTGGAATGTGCTCACCGAAGGAAACGTAACATCAGCCAAAAACTCCATTTTTTCAAATTTGGATATCCACCTGAGCACAATGGAGTTATCCGAACCGACGCAAACCCACCCACCGCCATCTACTGTCTGCCTCACTAAATTAGCGTTAGACTGCCTGTCTAGCTTTGAGCTGTCACAAACCTGACCCTGCACAAAGCCACACTGCGGATCTTTCCCCCTCAGCAGGCAGCAAGAATGAGAACCTGAACGCATTTTCCTTCGGATACTGGGGATGCGGTTGGCCAAGTCCCTTAGTCTACAGAATAGAGGAGACTCGATTCAACAACCATGTGCGAACAATGTACTGCAAATACTGTAGCACAGAGAAAAGTACGATACGATAATACATGAGCACGCAAACCGAGGCAGAGAAGTGCCGGGTGGTGAAGAGGATTCGAAACCGGGAACCCTTAGGAAGCAAAGCGCAGGACGAAGCTTACAAAACTCTGCGACAAAAAATGTGACCATACCATTGTCACAAAATTGATATTCCACGTCAGAATGACCTTAGAGAAATTGGTATCCAAATATTATCAGTTTTCTCAACAAGTTTCCACCACACAATTCTTTCTCTGTTTCATTCGTTTCGGTTAAATTCACCTACCCGTCCTTATAATAAAACTTACCGAATCGGGAAGAAAAGCCGTATTGTCTTCGAACCAGCCCAGTATTTCACGGCTTAAGAACGTCGCGGTCGAGGCCAATGTATGATAACAGTTTTCCCATACTACAGATGAGGAGCAAGAGAATGAGAGTTGCATGCAAGAGTTACAATCTCATTACAAAATCCGCATAGGTCTTCGAGCCCGTGTTATCCAAGCACTGTTTGATTCAAGAAGTCTTTAGTGCAAGAAATTGACTGAGTTGGGCTAGGACTGTAAATATTTAGAATCCAACTCTAAAACTAACATGCAAGAATCGCAAAACAACGGCATCTTGACGAAGGGAAGCCATCGAAAATGCCTTTATGCTGCAAAATCAATGCTAAAATGTTAAAAGGGATGCGCGGAGCAAGCGGAAATGCATTCCACAAGCAAAACTTAGGAGCGGCACAGAAAAAATTATCCCAGCTGGAAAGCTCAAAAATGAACCTAAATTAGCGCAACGAATTAAGTGACAACCAAAAAGGGTCATGTTTCAGCGCGAAAAAGCTCAACCCGGGTGGCGCCTTCTCGTTGAAGGTGGAAGGCAAGGTCATCAGGGATGGTCAGAGCAAAGCTGACTGACTGGATAGGTGGATGGACTGCACCTCCAACACTGGTAAGCGACGTCTCGGTGCCTTGGCCCCAAGCAAATAGTATAAATTCACCGAAGACTTGTTGATGATGGAGATGAATGGACATTGGCTGCTGGAGGAGTAGAACAAAGGCAAGTCTGCTGAGCCCGATGATATCCATCCGGCCATTATGAAGCCACCAGCGACTATCACCAGTGATCCGGCGTGCAACTTAGTCCGTGAAAGCTTGGCACAAAGCAAAGTACCAAAGGACTGCAGCGGAAGGGCAACTATAGCTGCGCATAATGGAAACCCGAGCACCACCATGAGGAGCTTTCGGCCATCCAGCTTCGCCAATATTCGTTGCGGGATAATGGGGAAGTTAATCTGGGCCCAAAACTCGCAATACCTAGCTGAGCACCCAGTGGACTGCCCAGCTTTGAACGGCTTCACGAAAAATGCATCTTGCCTTGCCGAATCTCTGCGCTTCTTGGATAAATTTGCTCGGAGGTTGAACAACTGTAGGCAGGTTGAATTCAGCAAGGCGTTGGATTTTGTGAATCGTTGCATATTCCCAATAACGTTGAAATCATTTGGTCTCCGGGGGCAGGCATACCGTGAGCGAAGGCTTTTCATATCAGGAGGACATTTTGCTTCGGGATAGGGAGCAGGCCTTCAACCAATCTTGACTTCACGAGCAGCCTCCCGCATGGGTTGGTGTCAGGGCCACTAGTGTTCTTGCGCTTTATCAATGTTCCACCATCGGCCCTAAAATCACCCGGCTTTTTCTTCACCGACGATATCGAGATGATGAGATTAACCGGCAAAGCAGACCGCAGTAGAGGTATAAGGGTTGTCCTAGATTGGGTTGAAGCTTCTAACTTGCCCTTTAAGGGGAGCAAATGTCCTTTATCCTCATGACACCACAGGGTCGGGGGTTATTTACTATGGAAGTCGTTAGCAAGGTGAAGGGTCTGGGGATAATTACCGTGTCAGGCTTTAAATGGACGGGATATTAAGCCGCGGTAGCCCAAAAAGCCAGAGTTAAACTATTCGGACTGACCCCAGCCATGTCTTACTTTAAGTTGGAAGTATTCATACCCATGTACAAAGCCATATTAATATATCACTTGGAAAAATGTGTGCAGGCTTGGTTTCCCTTCTTCGAAGAATGCTCCGCTTACCTTCAATGGATGCAGTGATTAGTCATGCGATCGGTTTGGGGGCAGGATGTGAAGTCAAAATAAACGACTCTGCAACTGTGATCTTTTCTTTT
>LUCM01003041.1:13390-66279 GCA_008360955.1 Fasciolopsis buskii | reverse complement strand
TCGTGCATTGCGAGTGCTTGTGTCTTGTGCTTCAGTGTGTGCATAGACCAACCAAACTCGGCAACACAACAGTGGGTGATAAAGTTATATACATCCGGGAGTTGCGTTCGAAACTGGCTGTCGAAGTCAGTTTTCACTTGAAATCCTCGAGCTGTGTGATCGTCCCATTAAATGTTTCATAAAATGTTGTTTAAGCAGAAAGTCAGTATATGATACTCCGGTCTGTGCGATTTTAGTTAATCCGGCCACTATTGTTGCTGATCCTAACGAAAAAGACTTTTAGGTTTTATTCACTGGTGGTCAAATCAAACAGGTTCTATCACTCCCGACAGATCAGATCTCGGCTTTGTGTATCCCTTTGGTAGGAACTAACATGTGACGTCCGGTAATTTATCATGTGACTTTGAGAAATCTCACAAGATTTTTCAGGTCGCACGTGGCGTTATTGTTGCTGGACAGCTATCGACTGAAATTGTTTTTTGTCCAGTTAGGATGGCTGAAAAAGTCCGTGGCTATCGTTTCTCTCCTAGTTTCATCTGTTTTCACCTACTCACGTCTGCCAATTTCTTCTAAGCCACACTTGAGAAAGCTACAAGAGACCGTGCGGCCTGATTATCTTGGCGAAGTAAATAGAAGAATTGCCTAGATTTCCCAAGCATAATTAACTCATTCATTTTAGTAAATTGACGTCTTCCGAGCCTATTTGCTGTAACCTATTGGTGGATAAAATCTCAACTAATTATATGAGAGGTAACTGTGATCCAGTTTTGGTTTGACGTATTGGAAATAATCACCTAACAACATGTTTATTCGCCTGACTGTTCGTATTTAGGAATACCCCTGGATTTTGAGTGCATCGGATGATCAAACAATTCGGATTTGGAACTGGCAGTCACGCACTGTGGCATCGATCCTTACTGGACATAGCCATTATGTTATGTGCGCTCAATTTCATCCGAAGGAGGATCTGATTGTATCAGCCTCGTTGGATCAAACGGTTCGCGTATGGGATTTCTCGGAGCTACGCAAGAAGAGTGTTGCCCCGTCTGGGATATCAGGCATTGAGGTAAGACATTAGATGGACTATTTTTTGTCTTCTGTTTATTATTGAATGTAGTGAATGGACTGTAACATCAGCTTTGAAAGTTTACTGCGGTTTCACGAAAATTCAACGGCAAACTTGAGGCACAGAACAGAGGGATTCATGAACTTCTCCGACGGATCAGGCGTAATGACGAGCCTGACACTACCGCTTGCCATATCCGAGTTCAACTGTCGTTGTTTTATCTTCGGTTTTTTTTTCCGAAAAAGTTTTCTTGTTTTTTTCGACTGATATCAGTCAAGTGCTCAAATCTGCTGATGTTCAATTAGAAGTTTTAAATTCAAACCTCACCACAATTAATTAGCTTTTCTTACTCAGCGTACTTTGTACTGTCCGCAGACCGGAGTCTAACCTCTCCTGGTATATTTGATTTTCTGCTCTTTAGTCAATAAACGAAAAAACTCCAAGACCAGAATTTGACAATTAATATTGAATCATTGTCCGCTTTTAGGAGCATATGAGACAAATCACTGGTTCGTCTCGTCTGGGCGGTTCAACTTTGGGTGCCGGTGGTCATACGGAATTATTCGGGACCGGGGATGTTGTTGTGCGTCACGTAATGGAGGGACACGATCGCGGTGTGAACTGGGTTGCATTCCACCACAACCTGCCTATTGTGGTTTCTGCTGCCGATGATCGTTTGATAAAATTGTGGAGAATGACTGGTGAGTATCACGTTTCATTCACGAACCATTTTTATGGTCGATGACCATTCTAAGGTTTTTGGAGCCGCAGATTTCATTCCTGCTATCAATTTTCCAAAAGAATCCATCCTTTTCTCAATATTTCGAAATTGACATTATTTTAAATATTGCGCGGTTGAATATTTTTATATGTGCGCGAAAAGATTCACAAAAGCCCGTTCTGTGATTGGCCAGTCCACACATCGATCAAGGCCACCCAACAAAACTATATAAACGATAGAGCTCACTTGAATTCTGACTTGTGTTGGTGGGTCACCAATAAACGCGCGGCAGTACTCTGTGTTCGTCTTCTCTCTTCCGCTAGCGGGCTGGGCTAGCTGTTCGTATTTCGCGCTGCTTATTGTTCCATGTGGCTGCTCATTTAATGGAGCAGCAGATCTGTTCCATTCGTTGTGCGACTACGCGCCTTGAGTCTTGAGCCCGAACTTTTTGTGTCTCCAACCTCTGTGTGTGTGTGTGTGTGTGTGTGTTCGTGTCCTACTAAGCCACAGGCTGTGTGCTTGCTCCTGTGATATCGTGCGTTGCGAGTACTTGTGTCTTGTGCTTCAGTGTGTGCATAGACCAACCAAACTCGGCAACATAACGACCATCTATCTCTCTGCTGACGACTTGGAGTAACTCAGGTAGTAATAGAAATTTTTATTAGAACTAGGGCCCCGAAAAACATTTTTTCGTCGTGTGTTTTAGTTTTTAATGTATCTTCCTTTCAGCTTTTTCCACTAAATTACCAGGAACGCAGACGAAGTGCGACATAGTCTGCAGTGTCATAGGATGGCACTTTTCGCGAATTGCGTAGCTGAATTTACCGAGATCTAGCACAGAACGACACGCAAATCTAACGCAAGACCTGGGATTTTTGGCCTTCCACAGATTTCACAGACGGCAGTGTCCGAAGGTTTGGTGCATTTCCATGGATCATAATTGACAACCTGTGTATCTCAGTCCTCTCTAAGATGTGCTATTTTAATTGCTAAATATTAAATCTTTGAATTAACTGAACCCTTACTCAAGCAGTGAACTGAAAAGACCGTAGTATCGTTCATATAAATCCGGCTGCTATGTCCAACACTGGAAGCCAAGTAGTCATGATCAGGATGCACACTGCACGATTGGGAAAACTTCTGCACGGAAGTTTTGCCTACTCAAATATACACTTGGAGTTGTGTAGATGTATCCTTCCTGCGGGACAAAACAGGACTGAGTAGCTCTAACCTAGTAACATTCGGTGATGGGGGACGTTGCAGTACCTGAGTTGGATCTGAGACGCATACTAACCCATTAGTTGTAAACATAATAATTGCTTTAATGTAGGCTAGACGAGTTAACTTTCTTTCCCCTGTTGTAGACAAATCGTTTTCTGCTTCTCCCTCTCTGTGCCTCTTTTACTTCACTGGAGCGCAGGTGGCTTGTGAGTATTTATTTTGCCTGATGCTTGACATAAGACCTGACTCCCGTTTTTTTAGAAACAAAGGCCTGGGAACTGGATACGCTTCGAGGTCACTACAATAATGTGAGCTGCGTTTTGTTTCATCCAAGGCAGGACCTGTTGATATCGGACTCTGAGGATAAATCAATTCGTGTTTGGGATTTAGTCAAGCGCGTCTGCGTCTCGAGCATTCGGCGGGATTCTGATCGATATTGGGTGATTGCTGCTCATCCGAAGTTGAACTTGTTCGCTGCAGGTCATGATACCGGCTTTGTGGTATTCAAATTGGAACGTGAACGTCCAGCTTTTACGGTGTATAAGGACTATATGTTCTATATAAAAACACCGTTTTTACGACGATTAGACTTGAACGCGACCAAAGATATTCCAATAATCCAACTACGGGAGTGAGTTTCACGATAGAAATTTTCCACAATAAGGCTTTTCAGATATCCATAGTTAAAATAACTCAGGTTTCAGAAGTGACTATACACACGAAATCCAAATCGCATGTTCAAAAAAGTATTTTTGAGGGATTTCTCGATTCATGCTATCCGACACTATTCATCATCATTGTCGATTTAATTAGACGCATCCACATTTAATCTTTAGACATCTGTAGACTGCAGAAAATTTTAAGCATGAAGCTGGCTACTCTACCATTGTTTAATGGGTAAATTGATTACGAAATTACATGTGCGAGTAAGGCAATATCACGTGTAGCTGGTCCATGTGGTTCTGTTTGTTGTTTGCGCAAATGGTTGTCAGTGGAGAACACCGCTAATATGATTTCTCTTACTGCTGTGTTTTGTGTTCTGGCCTGTGGTGATTTCGTTCTGCAAATAATGCTACATAGCTTGTGTGTGTGCGTCATTCGTTTCGACAGTGAGCCTTGCAATAATCTGTAAGTGAGTCAACACCGTAGATGCCCAGTCCTCCTACAGAAATGGAGATCATCAGAGGTAGGCTTTCTTTATAGGCGTAAGGTTTTGGGGAGAAATGGGTGATCGCCGTCCTTTTTCAGGGTTTTAACATTGGAGTAAACAGAATTCATGGAATCAATCTGGAGCTTTTATGAATCCGCCGTACTGTAAAAATTAGCGGAATAAGTTTCGTAAGTGTTGCGTCCGAACTGCTCGTGCACATCCTCCTTCGCCACTTACCTGGTGCTCACAGGTTTGCGTGACAACCAAGCCACTTTCTAACCCTGCGGGGTCTGTATCAATCAGGTATCTGGGACAGGTGGCAGTACATTGGCATAAGTTCCATTGTCCCAGGATCTTTCTCCTCCTTGATCTGAAAGCGGCGTTCAATTCATTTGACCATGCGATTGCGTACCGTTGCCTCTCACTGAAGAATATGCCAAAAGGATTCGTTTTAATGGTTGTGTGCGGACAGCCGGAGTGGAGTTAGTCTTTATGGTGATCTTTCACCGAACTCGTCGCAAATTTGATACTCTTCAAGGTTGCTCCTCTTAATCTTCCTTCTCTACCTTTGAAATTGGAATGAGTACAACGACAGTCCCATCCTAATATGAGACTTGTAGCATTGATTGTGGTTCTGGCGAACAGGTTGCTTGACTCAGAGTACGATGTGCTCCTGAGTGAAAACTGAGGTTGCAAATAAGGCTCGACTATCTTAGTTACAGTGTAGTTATGGTTAGCAGATGTTTTGTACCTGCGATGCTGTTTGGTTTCCAGTTGGCCGCTTCCCTGAATACCTCAGAATGGTTTCACTGACCGTGCCCCACAGACTGCCTCTGCCGAGGAAGTCGTTCGTGCTGCATTATCATTTCGAGCCTTCTTCCCGTGTGGATTAAGCCGGGATATCCGGCGCTCCACCGGGTTGGCAATCGGTCTAGGGAAGATGGCTCAAATTTGATTCCACATCAACTAGTGGATGGCATTTATTTTCAGTCTTCAGTTTTTTTTAGCCATTAGAGACATACCACCCTGCTCTGATTTTGATTGCTACCTCATAGTGCCGTCTACTCAAGAGTGAAGAAGAATAAGAAGTAGTAAAAGATCGGTTCTAAGCTAATAAATTGAAAAATTATACAGGAGAGGAAGGGTTCGCAATACCTTGTGCCATATTGTTATCACCAACCATCGATCGCCAGGACTTTTTGAACCCCAGCCCGGTGGTATATCTGAACATACATGAGCCGGACCACTGGATAAGGTTTTTATACCTTTTCCCCAGCTCATCAACTGATCACCTCGGCCCACCTTCCAACTACTAGCCGGCCCCGGAAAACTTTTTGTAAGCCTGCGAAAAGCATGTCCCAGCTACCCTAGTCTATTCTGATTCAGTGCCCCTTCTGAAGATTGAATCCTGAGGTTAAATACCTTGTCTTAACGATTGAGACAATTCCCCCACCAGATTCTACTAATACTGCGGACGCAGTGGTATTTCAACATCGAGAGGCTTCGCCCCTCTGCAAAAGCCATGTATCGGAGCCGTATAACAGCACTGAAGTCACTGCTGTTTAGTGAGCTCGACATCTGATCAGTAATTGGATGTCACACTGACGCCACAGACGCATGAAATTGGCGAATGCCAATTGAGGCTCCCGCACACCTGACGACCACCAGGTAGGGTGCAACTACCTAAGTAATTAAACCCACCAACGTCATCCAGTTCTCCCCCTGCTAGTACAATGTTCGGCTTCAAGCCAGTCCAGACCTGAAACAGCATTTTTCACTAAAAGGGTGCAAAAAGATGCCAAACGTAGCTACACCATCATTCAGACGAGCGAGAAAAACTTGCAACCCATTTGAATCCTCTTTCCGTAGCTGAACATCTGCATATTATCAGTCAAACAGTTTTCTGTCTGAACAGATATCCATGCCACCACTCTTATAATTGAAGTCTCAGGGACTTGCGGGTCGTATTGTATGACGCGTCCGGGTAGATGAATCAGTGAGCATTAAGCAGAGCAGCTGAAGTGGTGGATATTCATTATTTCTGGGTTTCCTGTAGCCTAGTCCTGCATGGCAATCGTCACTAACTACAGGACTTCTTTGGTCTCCTGTCGATGCTGGTTGTGATGATATCGGCGTTAAAAGCAACGACTAGAGTTGAAGCCGGTGGTTATCGTCTGGAAGTGGCTATGCAGGACTGGTAGACTAGTATTAACGCGACCGCAGACTAGGCGCAGACAGAAGCATGCAAAACCTCGCTCTTTCCTCACCGGCATCGGTGCGATGGGGTGCTTTGGGTACCCAAAATGTGACCTCATCTATTGGACGTGTAAATTATGCACTCAGTCAACAAGCACCAGTGGATTAGGGCACACTCAGTTCGTCCCACTGCTTTGTGGGCTTGACTGTTTGGTAAAAGGTTCGAGATAAAACTCCTTGAATCACCACTCTTCTTTGATTTGGGCAGCCAAGCAGTATACACTCCATTGGTATGCCGTGAATCCGATGGATAGCCGATAATATAGTAGTAGGTGATAGAAGAGCAGTCATTAGTGTGGTGAACTGTACACAGTTTTTTCTTTACTTTCTATTTTTCTCTCGTTTTACCCTCCGTAGTTTTGATGGAATATTTATGCTACTACAAATCTACTCAAAACACGATAGACAGAACCACGAGCGAATTGGTTTATACTATACGGTTGGAAATACGTAATAAACACAAATCTTGATTATGCATTTGTCTTCTACTGCTGTAGAGAAAATGAGGGTTTCTTATAGCTAGTCATGAACAGTAAACTTTCACTTCAGAGCCCCAACTGTTTGACACTACGAAATCAAGCACGAGATAATCGTGAGTTGTATCTTAAGTTATAAGCCAGTGGTTTCGGTTGACAAACAAGCGTGTTGAATTTGTAGGATGAATTACGTGGAAATCAGCAGTCTGTTTATCTTCGGAGATACTTTGTTATTTTACTCAGCATATCAGGCATCGAATCCATCAAGGTGGCAGTGCATGATCTGCCTATCCACTATTCCAACACGTGTCCAAATCGCGAGCCAAAAGTACTAATGTGTACGCTCATTCAATGCCTTTTTAGTGATAAAAACTAAATTTTCCACTGGTATTAGAGCAGGGCAAAGAATGGGACGTTATAAATCCCATCCGGAAAATTATCATGCCCCTGGGGGTTTGGTAATGAACAAGTAATGGGCAACTGCTTTCTTGCCTCCAGACTGATAGATCTTTTGTGAGATATGACGTGGTGCATTAAGCTGCACACTAATCATTTTGCGAAAACAAGACAAGAATTTCCGACAGTTGGAGGAGGAACATAATTATCGTCTGTTGGTGGATTTTTCACCTCCAAAATACACTTGAAGTTTTTTCGTGAAATCTTCATTTATTTCAAACCATCGGGTTAGATTTATTGGAAACATTCAAATTTCGCAGGTTTTTTATGATATTCCTGAAACGTGAATGTAGTGGAAGGAACATATTTTATAGCCACTGCCTTTACTACATTGGGAATGGGAGGCCGGCAACCTGGACCCTGGCCCTTGGAGTGGGATAGAAGCACTTAAGGTCTCACTAGGCCAGGTGTGGTGGTTTTAGTCAGACATCTATTTCTTCACACTGGACCATCAAAGAATTGCTATAGCTAGCTACCTGTCCCGTTACCATGACAACGATATACGTAATCAGGTGAAGATATCCGCAGCTAACGCTGCATATTGTAGAAATTAGGTGCTAGGCGAGTGACTCGGTATATCAGACGCTTGTTTACATGGGCGTTGGGTTTTATCCGCCCAGCGTACAGACAACGGAGGTGGATTTCTACAGTTTTGTGCAGTCAATCGTTTATTCCTGTGTAGTACGAGTTTCTGACAGTTCATGTCGCACAGCAAGGTAGCGCTTCAACTTCGGAGGTATTTTGAATCAGGTTGATCATATCACAGCGCGCTGCCATTGGTGTGGTTCTGTCCAGAACTTTAGATCTTTTTGCCCTTTATCATTGACTTCTTTTATTAATGAAACAACAGCGCACGTCATTTTCAGGAAAGTAGTTGCTGCCAGAAGAGGGCTGGCAAGTAGGAAATTTGATTGGTGTCGGGAAGATTCAAACCCGCAGCCTTCAGGTTGAGACGCCACGACAATGACCGCTTGATTACCGCGTACGTGGAATCGGGTTATGCACTAAGTTTAATGCGATTTCCGTTGCACCTCGTCCTTCCTGGACATAAACCACAAACCCGGTTATCCGTGGTTGATGCGGATTTTCGCACCAGTCACAAACAGAAACTACCAACCAAGCTAAGAACTCCGTCGATGAGCTGTGTAGACAAGCACTGGGATCAAATCAAACAGGCAACGTCCTTAGTCGCAATTTTCGCCTGCGGTTTTAGATCCGTTCTCCATCGAAGACTGGATTTCCCAGGAATTGCTGAGTCTAACAGAGCGAAAACGCCAGCTCTGGAATTCTAAGTAAGCGAATAACAAAAGGCAGCATCTACATCGTCAAGTAGAAATAAGTCTTAGCTTATGGGCTATGGTGACCGAAGAAATACAATTAGCAGCGGCCTTAGGCAATAATCAAAGAATGTTTAAGCTTATGTGCGACACCGGTGCACGCCGAAATTCGGTCAATAAGGCAGTATTCGATAGAAATGGATAGTCTATTCATGACCGACAACGGAGGCTTGACCGCTGGATTAGCATCTTCTGGGAGCACTTCAGTTGACCGCGCCCCAATATAGCTACTCCGACGTCAACATCTGCAAATTCTTGGAAGGTATCAATTGATCTCTCAACGGATTTGGAAACAATAGAACGTTTGATTATTGAATCATGGAGAACCGACTGATCCCTATGAACTCCTTCCAGTTCTTTACAACTTGGGCGGAAAAACCTTGATAAAAGCATTTGTCTTTTTCTGTGGTATTTCGAGCGATGATAGTATTCCATCACTGATTGTACACAATTTCGAGAGAGGAACATTCAGTGACTCTAGTAATCATTCGTGGGAACAGTTTGTTTCCAGTAATCATCAAGGTTTTAGTTTCGGCAATGCTGCACCGTTTCACACCAATTTACAAGAATAACTTTCGCGAACAAATCGGATTTCGCCTAGGTTGAGGTTACGTCGGCCAGATTTCCACCCGTAGGCAGCTACTTGAAATGCTCCACAAATGCTGTCGACCGAAAATCGGGTTTTCTTGACCTCGACTCAATTAACCGAATAGTGCCATCCAGTGCCCTTCACCAGAGGAGTATACTAGACAATATTCTGAATTTCCTTCAA
Source organism: Fasciolopsis buskii (assembly GCA_008360955.1). Lineage (NCBI taxonomy): Eukaryota > Metazoa > Platyhelminthes > Trematoda > Plagiorchiida > Fasciolidae > Fasciolopsis > Fasciolopsis buskii. The sequence continues at coordinate 56,824 of LUCM01003041.1, read as the reverse complement.
GCATTGTGCTCGGATACTTATGGTCACGTAAGGGTACGTGATGAACTATCGAGTCCATTTGGAACGGTTTGCGGTGTTCGACAAGGATACCACGTCTATCCATTCGTGTTCATTTCCGCCGTTGATGAGGTGATGGAGGCCGCTTTAAGAGGTCTTCAATGTGGGGGTCCTGAACTGACATTTAGTGAAAAATTGTGACACAGTCATCATCATCATCATTATTCAGCGTTAAACAGCAAGAGGAGCCTTACTGACCGGTGCCTTTTCCCCAAGCTTACATGTCTATATTTAAGGGAAACAGGGAGTGGACCTACACAATCGGGAAAAGATATGACGCTGCTGCAGCCAACACAGTCTAACTGTACAAAAGCACGTGTTTTCAATCATTCTGATTCGATAGAAAATAACAATACGATCGCCACTGTTCACTGTTCACTGCCATATCCTTCAGTATTTCCAGCCACCTAGTTGACCAGTCTTTCGGACCCCAACCACGAAGACGTGAGGCACCTACTTTACCTAAGTTCGATGCGCACTTTCTCATTCCACGTTGTCACGTCATCTGCTGACCTCCACATGGCTTCCTCCACTCAGTGGTAGAAAGGCAAACTGCGGCACGGTGTGGTTGACGGGTGTTCAACATACACAACACGTGACCCAACGCCAACCGGCGTAGTTTACTAAGTTTCATACGATGAAACAAGGTATTCTGAGAACCGGCATCTAGTGTTAGATTCTTGACCTCCACCTTACTCACCCGGTCACTCCATCCAACCCTAGCGATACTACGTAGACATCGGTGGTCGAAAACCTCTAGCCGACGAATATCTACACGCATACTCCATGTCTCGCAACCGTACAATAGCTGAGTGCACTGCAGCACAGTACACACGGTTGTTCAACTTCAGACTTTGTGTGCTTGTTCGAATCCGCGGAACATGTGCAACATCCACTAGACAAACTTGCTAGGGTCTGTAGCTCCTTTCGGCGCGTCCTTTACACCTTTAAAGTTTAAAGTGCTGTTTCAAGTCTGGACGACTGTAGTTCCGAACTTGGTACTCTACGGGGAGGAACTAACCACTGCTGACCATTTTTCTTATCTCGGTCATTGTTTAACTGAGGATGGTGATTCGCTAGTGGATTGTGGGCACGGGTGCGGTTAAAGTTTGAGCGGTGTGTACTTGACGGAAGCATTTATGGCGTCGGATTGATATTTTTCTGAAGTTGAAAGGTCGTGCGTACTGTACCTCATTGCCCTCACTTCTGTTGTATTGACGCAAGACGTGAAGTTTGCATGCTTCAGATGTTCATCTCCTGGATGTTTTTGACTACTAATTTTCGTCCAGTATCGCCAGGATTGCGTGACTAGCCGACTGAGCAAGAGTAAGCTTAGAAATCTAGTATTGGGTACCGGTTCAGAGAACTCTATCGAACCGGTTCGCATTTATTAGACTTCGGCGTTTGAATCACATGTCGTTTGTGGTTAACGGGCGTCTGCCGTACCTTGGGGCATTTTCCTTTTTTTTTTCTCCGGAGATTGGAAAAATCCAGTTGGAGGTAAGCAAATGACATGGTAGCTAGGACGCGTGAATATGTAGCGAACTTAATTAAAATAGACGCCGCACTTCTCCGTCATTAGGGTCCGAAAGGTTTGTTGGACGGTTGGCAGGTGACACTGAAGGATATGGTAGCGAACCGTGAACAGTGATTGTTGCCATTTTTTGCCGAATCAGAATGATTGAAAAAGTGCGTTTGAGCAGGTGGATCGTATTCCATATGTTGGCTACTGCAGCATTCTTTTCTATTCCCATCCCTATGGGTCCACTTTCTGTTTATCTTGTATATTTCATCCTTTCTATTGGGACCCGTAGCAGTTTGAGAAGGACAGCGCTCGCTATGGTGTGCTCTGCTATATAAAGCTGAACGACCAAATTGAAGGCGATAACGTACTAGTGTTTGTGGTCATGGACATTGAAGTGTTTGACGTATGATAATTCCTAAACCTCACGATCTTTTCCGATCCTCGGTACCGTTTGGACAGAAAACCCATTATATGGATTTCTTATCCGGATTGTGCAGCACCGGCTTCTATATTTACTAAGGACTGATGCTGTTCATCCTTTAGTTCTGTGTTATCCATCTCAAATAAAGGCGTCTCTCAACCTAACCGTTGTAAGTATACTTTTTGATTTTTTTGTTTCCTTATAGGGGGCGTGGAACTGCTGCCAGTTTGGCTTATAACCCGATAGAGAATGCAGCTCTGGTCTTGAGTCGTTCACGAGAAGCCGAAGTGGGTGCATCAGGAACTTCGTCCGTGAACAGTGCTACCAAAATGGTGTACGATTTATACATGATTCCACGCGAGGCGGGATCTGGGACGGAACCGCAGCATGTGGAGAGTCGTTCCGGCTCCGGCTGTGCGGTAGCCTGGGTCGGGCGTAATCGATTCGCGGTGTTAGAAAGCACGGGCACCGTAAGTTTATAGTTAACATGCACCATTCGGTCTCACTTAGTCGGTGCGGATCGAAATTAGCTAGGTAAGCTGTCGATATTCTTTGTATTACATGGTAGATCCATTAGTGAGTTAACTTGTCGGAGACATATAGTTAGGTAATTCCTAAAGTGGCACCAGTAGCATTGCTGATTAGACAGCGGCAAACGGTACCGTCAGTTTTAGGCACGAACGAAGAGATATGTGACTTATTGCGTAGGAACTTTTCATCATCATGGTATTCACAAACTGTCGTGATCGGAAAGCAGATTTAATCTCATTTGGTTCCAAACAACTTGTTTCTGTCCTCTATTGAGAATAGGCACGGAATGGTTACAAAACATGGAACTGGATGTCCAATTCAGTATATCATAATATCATTGGCCGTTTATCCTTCGCTTGTTCTTTTTTGTACGCTTCTCACCGGAGTTTAGGAAATGATTTTTGATTCTGCAGGAAGCTATCGTTAATGGTTTCTTTCACTTTGTTTCTTGAGGATATCTGGATTTATGGACCCCATACGCCTTACATTACATGGTGTTGCAATGCGCATCCTAACTCATTGTTGTTTATTCCAGAAGTTTAGGATGAGTGTTGTGGAAAGGCGATGCCCTATATCCCCCTAAATGATAACGATGATCCTAAAGTTTTAGGAAGCTTCATAACACACAAGAGCTCTCAGCAGACCAGGTGTGATAGTGAGGTGGGCAACAGCAGACTACCGGCCGCCGTCAAAACCGTTAAAAATATGGTTCGAGATACTTTATCGTCATCACCAGGTAAATGTTCTTCTCACAAACGGCAAATACCTTCGTCTTGCACAGTCCCTATCTTATTTTGCAGATCGTGATTAAGAATCTTTCCAACGAAAAGGTGAATCGCGTCGGTTTCTCCGGTGTGGATCAATTCTTCTACGCTGGTACTGGCAATTTGCTGATTCGTGATTCAAATGGAATTAGCCTGTGTGACGTCATTAACAAACGTACTCTGGCTACACTGAAGAACACCAAGGTGAAGTATTGCTTACGTTATTTGAATTTTCCACACATACGTACCCGTGGTGCTATCTGTGTACTTGATCCCGGGGAGATTTATCTCGTCATTTAGAACTGTTTCAACCGTCAAAGAGAAATGGACTGTCAGTTATTTTTATGGCTCCAGTTTTACTACAGTCGTGTATCTCGAGTTTTAATTTGTTTGGTCTGTTTCCTGGTAGACAAACAAGTGTAAGTTCAGCATCTTATGTGGTTACGGGAATACCTCTCTGCCAACCTCTCTGGGATCCCATGGCCCACACCTTTTTGTTCACACCCAATATCTCGTTAAGCAATCGTCCACTTGATACTTTAGAGCCAGTATGAGTGTTTAGTGGACTCTGAATATTGGATCGGCAGCGAGAGAAGCCGCAGAACTTTCTGTTATTCTCGGAACTATTATTCTTGTTTTTTTAAAATAGAAGCCTTGTGTATTGGGGTAAAATCCCAGCGGTCACTGGCGCCCGTAGTAGACTCGAGTGGGGAAATCGCTAAAAACAGATTCGGATTCGGATGTTTGCATACAATAACTAGCAAAAAAAATAGATTTCACAAAAAAATTCCGTGTTCTAAAACGATGTTCTCATTGCCGTTTTTTGTAATCTTCCAGTTTGGACGTTGATTTCCCGAGGCTTACAATGATTTTGGACCCTGTTATTAAAACCTAATTGCGATTTGTATAAATATATTTTGCATGCTAATCTCTGTATTAGATTTCCGTTTACAACGACTTTACCATGCGTTCGCTCTCTTGCTTCAGTATATTCGTCACGTGGTGTGGTCCCCAGATGGTCAACATGTGGCCATGTTTACTAAACTCTACCTTTATTTATGCAACCGACAACTGGAAATTCTGGCCACCGTACACGAAACCGTTCGCATCAAGAGTGGCGCTTGGGAAGAACATTCTGTGTTCATTTATACAACCAGCAATCACATCAAGTATTCCTTGCTGAATGGGTGAGTCTACTTCCCCGTAGTCTTACTGCCGGGTCGAGTCGGTCGGGTTTTTCCCTTATCGATTCTCATCACCCATCAGTTAGCATGCTGATGTGCTGATTGTTTTGATTACGTTTAAACGAGGAGTGTACATCGGTGCCATTCTGTTACAGTAAGTAATACTTGGGCTTAATGCTCTTAGCACCCACATCGGCGACGTGCTTCAAAGTTAGCAGCTTATGACTCTCAAAATTCAGCGGAGTTCTACAGTGATTTGGTCCTGTGCCGAACCAAACTCGTGTTGGTTCGTGCGATTTCCCACAGTACTCATTACTTTTCAAATGGCGAATAAAAATTTGGCTAATCCTATTCAAGAATGTCCACATTTCTATGCTTTACTCGTTCAGTCCAATAATGGAGAACGAAATTCTTGCACAGCCTATGGCGACACGTTACTTGGCACTGTTTGAGAAGGATTGCATGGGAAGCACGAGAAGAACTACCGCCGTTCTTCCGCTCCGTCTCCATTGTTATGTTGTCACTTTACATTTATCATTACTCTTGTGATTAAGATCGCCTATTTTCTCACCCGTTTTATGATGATGTGGTGTTATCCAACTCGCAGCTACGTCTGGCATTTTGTGATATGATTGTATGCGACGGCATGATTCAAAATTATAGTGAGCCTTCTCATTACTTCTGTACATGCTGGGTGATGCAGTGCTTGTCTCTTCTTCTCCACTTATGTTTCAAGCGTGATAAAAAGTGCTGGTGTAAGCACGCGATTAAACTGCTAGTAGAAAAAATCCCCTCTCAAGACCATATGGTGCAACTGTTGTCGTAGAACCGATTCTTTATGATACTTCCTGTTTTCCAGAAACCTCGGTTTACCTACTCTGAAATTGTGTGCATATCTTCCGTGCTCCATTTCTTTTAATGCAGTGACCACGGAATTATTCGTACTCTAGAGTTACCAGTTTACATCAGCCGCGTGCGTGGCAATTCGGTATTTTGTCTGGACCGAGACTATGCTCCACTGGTTTTATCGATCGACCCAACAGAGTATCGGTTTAAACTGGCTCTGGTGAACCGCAGATATGACGAGGTGGGTTATCTTGTCTATCCTCAATCCTGTTCCATCTTTGGCTTTTGGTATGTCCGTATGTTGACCGATTTCTTCCGATTGTCGCAACTGTAGGTTCTTCATATGGTTCGCAATTCAAATCTTGTTGGGCAAGCCATCATCGGTTATTTGGAAAGGAAAGGCTATCCGGAAGTTGCTTTACATTTTGTGAAAGATACGCGTACGAGATTCTCACTGGCCATGGATTGTGGGCAACTAGAAGTCGGTGTGGAGGCGGCCCGAGCCTTGGATGACAAGGCCTGTTGGGAACGTTTAGGTGAATTAGCTCTGCGTCAGGGTAACCACCAGATCGTGGAAATGGCTTATCAACGGACGAAGAATTTCGATAAACTTAATTTCCTTTACCTGATCACGGGCAATTTGGACAAGCTGCAAAAAATGATGAAAATTGGTGAGTCTTGTTCGACTAGCGGAATGTCCCATTCTCAGTGATTCTCATTTCTCGTGTGCACATACGTTGTAACGTTGTCTTCCCCGTCAATTTTGAGATTGAATTATAAGTAAGTCCTAGTTCAAAGAAGTTTTGTAGTCGGTATATTAATCTTCAATTAAATTTTTACGACTGATAACCTTGCAGCAACTTGCCCTCGTTCTCGTTACTAGCTCACAGCACCGTCGGCACAAAAGAGCACAAAAAATGGGGGAAGATCAGCAGCAAGACAAAAAAGTTGAACACGTTTGCGGATTCAAATACAACATCGTCACTAAGCTGTCTCATCTTTTATCTCGGGGGATCTCGTGAACCCCAATCCGGCAGCCTAACTGGATGAACACTACCCAGTCCACTTGTTGAGGTCTCCATAACTTTTTACTATGTCATCGACTAACAATCTCGATTCATCTTCCAATCACTGTCTGTCTCGGAAAAAGTATGTACCAGTGCGGGTCCTTTGTGGGCATACACCTTGACCTCAAATTCAGTGCCTCTTCGGAAGCAGGTGGTGACTGAGCGGCGAATCAAACTTTCAAAATGGATCGGAGTTGTAAATCGATGACATGGCTGAAAGTCATTAAAACCCTAACCGGTAAACTGGACCGTCTAAATCTAGGTGTACTATCAGGTTTGGGTCCACGTGTTTTCCGAGGCGGAGACAATAGGTAGTGCCTCTAAGTGTGCAATCAATGGCTTTCTGACACTCGAAGCCTTTCCTTACCTTGCAACTTATCTTCCTCTATTTCTCTCTTTTGAATAGAAACGGCCACATCCTAGTGAATTTTTCTGCACAACTTTGAGTCTACTAACAAGACTGCTGAAGTGTGGCATTTGTGATACGTGTGTCATTTGTTATCGTCAATATTTGATGCATTCCCTTGTGATTTGTCGTTTGCGCGATTTGCTGAAAACTGCCGTCCATACCTTCCGTTTCCAGCTGAAATCCGGAAGGATACTTCTAGCCACTTTGAGATCGCCTTACTTCTTGGTAATGTAGCCGAGCGCGTCAAAGTTTTACGCCAAAGTGGCCAACGTAAGTATCCCTCATATCAACTATTGCATTTCGTGCTCATTGTTTTTCCCGCAAATCCATTTTTGAACTAATCCGACCGCCCAATTTTAGTGGGCAACCAAATATGGACACACCCGAAATACTTGCTTTGTTTCAATGCCAAGGACTGTATTTTCAGCTTGTTTCGGTTTAGCTTAGTTCGTTTCACGTGAAAGCTAGAAGGGGTCTGGGCGAAGATTGTAATTGCCTCGGTATTACTTTTCTCGTAATTTTGGGTTTAGAGTTCCCCCCAGCCGATGATGGCGGAAGTTGGGATTTCCCCCGGCGATGGTCAAGCGGATAAAGTCGTGGTATTTACACCTGAAGATTGTGGATTCGAATCATTACACTGTCGGTCAGCTTCCTCATCTGATAGCCTTCTGTTGACCGCTGGTTCTTTCCCGAAAATCATCCACGTTGTTATTTCATTAATAAATGAAGTAAAAAGATAAAGAAAAAAGATAGGCTGTTATGATGCCACATTGCGTTGTTAGAAGTCTTTTGATAACATCATAATAGCCGCTTCGTCCACCAATGGCGGATGATATTGGAAAGGATTTCGTTTGAAAGATTTTCCTGTGATTAGAATTAACATGGTTCTTAGTCCGCAAACAGATTGTAATACTGACAGATTGGGTTGTTCCATGAAAATGCAAGCGAGCCATCCTCAAGTCAAGTTATTTGCAAACTCCGATTTTGAACGCACGCTGCCAACCCAACCCTTACAGTTATAAGGAGCTTTTTCTTTGATTTTCACAAATTTGTTCTTTCAGGCTCGTTGGCATACTTAACAGCGGCCACTCACGGATTGACTGAGGAAGCGGAGGAATTGAAGAATCAGCTGATTTCCGCCGCTGGTGACGAGGAACAACCCGTCCTTCCAGTAATCCCGGCAAACGCCCATTTGTGCGTCCCATCCCCACCGATCATCCGCCCAGATCGGCGCGGTTTGGCTGACACGACATCCGGAATGGAGTTGAACTGGCCCTTACTCAGTGTACAGTTAGACGTCTTCGAAGCGGCCATCGCCCAGCGCCGTACAACCGCACTAAAGACCGGCGAGACAGATGCCGGTAAACTTAGTGTGACACCCGCCGGTGGAATGGGCTTGTTAGAAGCGACAGATGCAGACGAGGCTGCTTGGGGTCAGGATGCAGACCTGGATCTAGATGGTATGTTAATATTACTTTGAATACTGGTTATAACAACGACTGTTCTTGATGGTTGAACCTGACTACATGTTTTTCAGAAACTGAAGGTTTCAAGGATGCACTGGAAGACAAGGCTGCTGACGATGACGCATCCGGTGGAAAAGAAGATGGCTGGGATTTGGATGATGCTGATTTGGAGCTACCTAGTACGGTTCAGAACGCAGGTGGTTCAGCAGAAGTTACAACAGGTTCTACATATGTTGCTCCTTCAGTGGGCCGTGTGCCCTCTCAGTATTGGAGTGACAATAGTCATTTGGTAGCTGATCATGTTATGGCTGGAAGTTGGAGCGAAGCAATGCGCCTACTTAATTCTCAAGTACGTTTGACTAGGTCTCTCTCCTATTTTGATATGTGAATGCTCCACGGACGATAAAAGAGCCTCTCTTATTTCAGGTTGGTGTGGTTTCCTTTGAGCCGTATCGCCCTCTTTTTATATCGTTATATGAGGGCTCACGTTCGGTCGGCATCGGCTTTCCATCTACACCCTCGCAATTTATATATCCTCAAAGGAATTGGTGAGTTCCAATGTACGTTTTACGATGACGTTGAGGGACTTTGGTTCTAGGCTTTTGACGCGATATTCCTGCATCTTGGAGCTTTCTGTTCATGCTAATAGAGAATAATTTTATTATTTCGGAAATACCGACTAAGGGGAGTAGTGGTACTATGAATTACCGTGATATCTGACAAAGTCAACGAATTTTGCCGTTCGTCCTCTCAACTTCCTCTTTCTCAAGAGCGTCAGAGAATAAATGGACAAGTTTTTTTAATTGTGCCACGGTTAGGATGTAACCTACTCGCGTTACTGATTTATAGCTAAATAACCCTTTATCCATCGGAACCTACCTGAAGCTGCACATTTTCCCACTGGATGTCTTATTGTTGTCATTCCCAATGTTTTTTTAAAGGCTCGTTGTTTGTCACTCATGTTTGGATGGAATTCTTCTCACCGAGCTTCGCATTACAAATGCCTTTTTAATTTTTACCGTAGTCGACTATCGCGTCTTTCTTTTCAGGAAAAAAACTTCCGCGAGCACAGTCTTACCGACCACAGTTTTGTCGTTGAACCATTTGCTCACGCGATTGCAGCAAGCATATCAGATGACCACAAAAGGCAAATTTCAGGAGGCAATCGACCGATTCCGAACAATTCTCCTCTCTGTCCCGTTGCTGGTGGTTGAATCATCCGCTGAGGAATCGGAGGCGAAAAGTCTCATCAATGTTTGCAAAGAGTATATTATCGGTTTAAGCATGGAGCTGGTACGAAAAGCGATGCCGAAGGAGAAACTGACCGATCAGGTGCGGTGGTTTTACTTTAGTCGTTCAATTGAGGAATGCCAGTACGGCCTCCAACAGATGATTCATTGCTTACCACTCTAAATTACTATCCACTCAAATGTTTTCTGATTTTCTCATTCACTTTACAGTTGTAACTTCTTTTGTTAGACTTCATTCCCTAATAATTATAGGTAGTAATAATCCACTGACGATTTTGGGCACGAGGTTGCTTCATTGCTGAGATTGAATCGAAATTTGGTGATAAGGGTTAGTTATAAAACAATTCGGTTAACATGCCGTCAGACCGCAATAGATTTCATCGACGGGAACGAGGTCCCATCCGTAAACAAAATAGCTCTGTACAGTCCATCATTCGTTGCAAACGGTTCCACTGTTTTCACTGCTCATTACAGATCCCGTCATTCTATAATAAAACCACTTTGTAATCTCGATAGATTTTCACCATGAATCAATTCATCACTTTTAGTACTCATCTTTCTTAAACTTTTGATCTAATTTGCTGTCATCTTTTGGTATTCGGGGCTTGCCAAATCGGTTACATTCTGATTGCAGTTTTGCGAACGCTTTCTTTCCCCAAGCAGTTAGCAATAATGGATAACAATAGTAATAATGGATCCGTGAATTTTTACCCGACTTTCAGATACGAAGTGTGGAGCTGGCTTGCTATTTCACTCATTGTCGACTGGAAACGCCGCATCTCATCCTTACTTTGCGCACGGCGACGAATGCTCTTTATAAATTGAAAAACTACCGCTCTGCTGCTGTGATGGCCAGACGTCTGCTCGATTTGGGGCCTTCAATGGAAGTAGCCGCGCAGGCTAGAAAAATGCTGAACGCCTGCGAAATGGCCACGCCGAGTGAAGATGCACATCAGCTTGCCTACGACCCTCGCAACCCGTTTGAAATCTGCGCGGCTACTTACGTTCCTATCTACCGGTAGGTAACTTCAATAAAGTATGCAAATACAACATTGCCAGTGATAATACTTCCCAAACACACTTTATCCTGGGTGATTATCAAAGGACACCTTTTCGCTAGTGCTTCGTCTGTTTTTACACATTTCTACGACTACTTGTATCCAAAATCGTTGTTTCAATGCTTCAACTGTTAGTGTTTTGCCAAAATTTAGATCAGTTGTGTTGATATAGTGGGCAACAACGGTTTACTGTCTGCTACGGGCGGTAATAGAATTTGAGAGGGAGAAATGGGTTCTGATCGCTTCGTTGTTGAATAGCAGTTTTTTAATTGACCATGCATCACACTCCACTTGTTATTATATTTGGTAATTTGGAACCCAAACTAATCCTATGCCACTGCCCAATCTTTTGCAGTGGCAAAAGCTGCGTGAAGGACCCGCTAAGCGGTGCGTGCTATGTGCCTTCTATGAAGGGGAAGTTGTGTCGAGTTACTCAGGTAAGATTTCTCATATACAACGTAATTGTCGTTAGCTAAGTCATTTTAAGTAATTTCAGGGTTGATCTGAACCTTTTTTTCCTGTAATTTCATATCTCATTTGCTTGGATAATCTGCGTGTTCATCCTAACTTTTTAGTCCCTGACTCACTTTTCACATTCGACTCGGTAATACGGAAGAAAACAGGAAACAAGAAAGAATCGTCCGACTGCCAGTTTCTTGGATTAAAAAGACGAAGTTAAACGAACACCCGGTTTTTCGATTTACGTTGTATTAAAATATGTCGATGAACGGTCATGGAATTGATTCTAGTGCCGACTGATGCAACTAGGGTAAACACTATCGACCGCTCCCGCGTCTTGACAACCTCTAACATCCCGAGAAATTTTGCCGCAATCCCTTAGGTAGATTGGTGCCTAAAAATATAGAGAGGGAAATTTTTGACTGCGTGTAATTTCTTTCATTTATTTTGAGTGAAATCCAATAGCTCCGAGAATGCCTTATGAAGGTGTATTTGAAGATTTGTTTCCCGGCGAAGTGATTGCCAGATTGTTCTCATCTGCCCCTTTATCGGTATTTTGTGCTCGCGCCAAACGCGTTCGTCTCCGATACATGTAGTCTGTGTAAGTTAGTTTGATTCCTATTTATAGGTTTTGCCGGAATACATACAATTTTGATTATTAGTGTATTTCTGTATTTCTGAGCATGACGTTTAGATCACTGCCGTTTCACCTCGGCCGAGGTGATATCATCACTGACGGTTGCACTGAAAATCTCGCCTCGATTGCCGACGAGACGTCTGCGATCGAAATGGGAAGTTTCGTAAGCAGAAAACTTTGAAAAAAACATTAGTTGTACTCTGTGGTGAGCTCTAGACCTGGTAAACGGTGTCACTCGGCCAATGTCACGATGTAGTGCTTATTAGAGTTTATTTAGATAATTAAAACCTGAGGAAAAAACGGGGGATTGGTAAAGACTCCCTTTTCAAGTGACTGTTTATCAAAAAATATGCTGGACATACTAACGCATCCATGAAGTTCACCTTCGATGCTGCCAGTTGGTTTTGCTCATTCGAGGATGCATAGTTTATTATATATATATATATATATATATATATATATATCTGTAGTAACTTCTGGAGTCACCTGTCGGTTCAGATGCGTCTGTGACGCATTCTGCATTGGTCATACAGTCCGGGAATTGTGTATTCGATCAAGAAGACACTCTGATGGAGTTATCCAAGGTGGAAGATGGTTGAATCTCGAGTAAACATTTGATAAACAAGGGTCATCCCCCAAATATTACTCGGACATTTTAGTCCACCTTCGAAACGCGTTATATTCGATCCATAAAATTCCGGCTGCTGACCCTTGCGATTGCTCAGGCTCCCTAGGATCTGCCGTTTAATCACTGACCCTTGCGCGCAAAACCGTTTGCTTCATGCCCTATTCCATCCGTAATCGACACTATACTCTGACATTGGCTGTGGTGACGTCGAATGTTACTCAAATTAATTACCTCTTTCGATTCCTACTCAAATCAACGAAAGCATTGTTTGATCCCTATCCCTTGGTTTTCTTGATTGAAGTTGTAGTGGTATAATAAGATATATCGAAGACAATTATCGACTTGCTTTTGTTTCTGATGGACCTAAATCGAGTCCATTAAATCCATTCTTTACAAACATCGATTACCGTACTGACATGCAAACGTGATCCCAAATTTGATTTTTGTATAGGTTTCTCAGATTGGATAAAGACAGTCATTCCTATCGATTTTATTTCAACCATCTCTGTGAAATGTTTAAGGAAGGGAGCATAGATAATGTATGCCAATATCTGTAGCTTAGTCACCACTCATGGATGTCGCCATTGGGAAGGAAGTCAAAGGAACTTATTAATGAAAATCATCTTGAACATTGCCTAATGTTTGCTCAATTCCAAAATGACCAAGTGGGACTAAATAAAAATTCGATCAGAGATAATTATGGGACATTCCGGCTACATGGACAAATCATTTGTGATTGGCTTTTGCCAGAAACCATTTTATGAGACCTTTGGAACCTGTTATCAATGGGTTTTAAAAGTTTTCCCTTTTTCTGTGATATTTTGCCAATACTCATGGCCAGCGTTCTCTTTTGGTGTTACACAGGCTACGGAAATCGGTGCAGATTCTTCTGGTCTCATGATCAATGCAACTCGTCCCACTCGATAAGAAGCAGATGGCACTTTCCTTCTCTGATGTCTTCAGCTACTTTTTTCTCCATACAAACTTCGGCGTGCTTTCTTGAAATGACCCTTTGAAAATACGGCACCTTCAACCTATTTGTATTGTTTTCGCACTTACTACTTTGCTATTTTCTCTCATCGTCCTACCTGCAATCCAATCGCCAAACCCACTGGTCGGATAGCTGTTTTTTCTCTAATGCCCGTTTGTTAATGTATGCATTCACTGTCGTCTCGGTAACTACAGGTGCTTGCTGCTTTTTGCGGTGATGCTGACGTTTTATCGACTGACATCCAATGACCGTGAGCCAACAACCTGCTCGAGTCAACTACTGTGATCTATATTACCTAGTGCACTTCTTCGAACCGTCTACTGTGCACTTCTGCCAACGGGTTTGTTGCCCATTTAATCGTCCAAAGTAAATTAATATGGTTTCTATTCCGCATTTTTGTTGTTCTCGGTTTTGCGTTCGTAATTGCTCGCTTACGGATTTAGGCAGCATTCATCAGCATCATTCTTGTGCCATTTTTAAAGCCAAGAGTTTGTATACCAGACTCTAATGCACAAAAATGGGTGCTTTTGTCGTGTATCTCTATCCACAGTTAACCAGTGAAAATTCATGGTTAGTAAGTGCGTAAACTTCATATACACTTGACTGATAGACATCGTTTTGGGATAATCATGAAAGTATGCCGCGGCACCGGTGGGGATCGATATCCATGAGTTCAACATGCAAGTGCCCTATACCGTAAACCTGGAAACAATCCATGTCAAAGCAAGTTTTTGCTTGCTGTCGAATTTGACTGGCTATGGTTGTAACTCGAACTTCAGTCGTGTTAGGTTGCAGCTTATCACTCGCACGATACCCAATGCGGTTACTTGGGTCTTAGGACTGCACAAAGAACAGACTTATAGGGAGCTCACTTTCACAGTTTGCATCGGAGAGATTTAAATCGGAACCAGAAACCTAACTTACTGGACGAATGACCTGCGGAAAAAATGAGTTGGCTCTCGCTTTGTCGTGTTGACGAGGCTAATCCAATGATTGGACCCAGATAGGTCCCCACACGACTATCTCACTTTATCTGCATTATCCGCGCAATGGCTGTATTACGATAGTTTCCGGCCAAAAAAATATGGGACTATTAGACGGAATGTTTCTAGGTTGGATACCAACATTGGAACTAGTCCTTCCGTTTGCTGTCCAGTAAATTTTACCCTCGGTTTTTCAATGAACCTTCAATTCCACTTCTCTAAATCTGGTATTGTTCGTTTTTTATGAGTGCTTGATGCATGAATGCAGCGAAAGGAACATGCCCCATAGGTGCCAGTAGGGAGTCGGCAACCATGACCCTGAAACTTCAAGCAACATAGGACCACATGTATCAGTACCGGTGTAAACCGAAGATATACGAGAACTGTCGATTTTTGAGCGCAATGTTGCTGGAACATGGTGAAGTCTGTATTAGCAACTGATTTTAGGCACAGTTTATTTGATCGTAGAGCTCAGTCAATCGAACAATGACTAAATCTGAACTGATTAAGGGGGCTGGGCGTGGATACCTAGGCCCGCAGAACGACTCTCTGTACACACTTCTCCGAGGCAGATAATGGTTGGAAGATGGCCAGCCCCTCACTTGACTAAGAGGTATGAAAATCTCAACTTGTGGGATATCCTTGAAATTAGAGTTAGGTTACCAGGGTACCGCATACGGAATCTCCCGACAAGTCCGAAACGTTCGTTCAGCGAACGTCGTATTCGTTGCTGCTGATGCTAACCCCTAAATTGTTTACCTAGTGCAGGCCCATTTGTTGTGCCAGCCGATCACACCGGTGATAATGACCACCTCTTCCAAGCTTGTTCCTAACCCAGACCATTTCCAGCGGGCATACTTTCACCATACAGAAACTTCAGTGGCACACCTAGGGTCTTCCTTTGTCTTCACAGCATTGGACTCACTTTAAAAGCGTTCTCATAAGCCACCGACAGCCTTGATCAGCCGATGAATGTCGGTCATTGTAGTACAAACTCCTGGACTCAAGTCGCATCCTGGTCCGTGCTCCGTTTTGTTTGCGCCTAATCTGTGATCACACCGACGCGAAAAGCACTCGTCCTGTTCACCTGGCCTCAGACAACATCCGCCGAATTCGATTCCGGTCGAGGCCCTCAACGTGGTTATCGTCACAACAAAGTGAGCAAAAGAGCTGATCTCTAAGGCTTGACGTAAATAGATGGTTGCATTAGTGCACAAAGAAGAAAATAGATCCTGATGTAAGAATCACAGGAACTAGCTTGGTAAATACCACATTCAAACTGCTCCCGAGTTCCGACTTCTGCCGATTATCGAGTATTCCATGGAGATGTGACCGTGATAATCGAGTCGTTTTCCCATCCTGTCGGCATTGCATTGACTAGATCTTCACTTCGCAACAACACAGGAACACTCTCCGTTGACCCACGATTTCTATCTTTCTTGTTCTGAAAGCAGCGTTAGATTCAATCCACCATGGAGTTCTCTGAAATCGCTTCTTACAGAAACGATTATCAAAGAATTTAATTGTGCCTTTTCAATCTCTGCACGATCAGCCGAGTTCGTGCTTATGTCGACATTTCAGTCGAATTCACCACTAGAAGTGGTGTTCGTCAGATTTGCCCTCCGTCATCTTTTTTTTAACTTTTCATTATGATAACGGAGATAGCCCTACTCTCATGTAAAAACAGTGGGATTGCTGTTCTTTTTCATATAAAAAGCTGTGATTTAGAGTATGCGGACGATGTAGTTCTACTGAGTAAGGACACAAGTATGTCGCAAGTTTTTCTCGATCGTGTAAACGATGGTGACGCGTGTTTGGGATGCGTCTTGTACCATCGAAGTATAAGATGCTGTTGCAAGATTGGATTGACTCAAAACCGAAACTTGTTCTCGCAGGAAAAGAACTGGATGAAATCGGTGGGTTTAAATTCTCGGATAATTGCATCTTGTTCGGTCGTTGTATGTCAGATAAAGCGTATCCTAGTCTACAGAAGGCTCGATTCGCATTCGCCAATTTATAGCGTCTCTGGCATCGGCGCGACATCCGACTATCGACCAAAAGTTGCTGTTCTACAGCAGCAGTGCGGTCACTACTTCCATACCGTTCCGAAACATAGCCCGTGCGAATAGGCTGTTTGAACAGCATTGACTTCGTAACATTGGTGGACCGTTGTGGAGAAATTTTCGCCATAAACCCAACGGTTATACGTAAGGTATTTGGCCCAGTGGTTCAGTCTTTAGAATAGGCATCGAATCTACATAAATTAAGGTAATTGAAACATGTCTTGCGTACGCCCACAAGATGCCTGTCTCGCTGAACACTGTTTTCTGGAGCAGGTAGTGATTAACAAATAGATCGACGCCGCCAATCGATGATGTGAGAAAATGGTATGAAAATCCTAGTCAGTTGACTGGCCGGTGTACGTCCAGTTAGACAAACAGATTGTAGTCTACGATATCCTCCATGCAGTGGTTGGAGACTGAGTGATACAGCTTAGTGTGCACTCGACTGGGTCGTTGCATTCGAAGCCCTTATTGTCCCGTATACTTTTAATTACCTTGCACTTGATCTTCCCCTACTTCTCGTTCTCTTTGCCCTTCTAAGTAGACATTGCTGTGAGGTCACAACGAAAACCGAAGCACGTTTTTCTAGTGTTATTAATTGTGAAAATGAACCAACCCGACGATTGGAGAATTTAAACTAAATGCCGCAGTTAGTGGCCTTCTTTAGCCTGTACTCGTCTGGGCAACCACAGACCACAGCGCAACGAAGAATGTCAAGGCCTGCATAGAAAGCTTGTTTCGTTTCTGGTTGACCCCGTGCACAAAGTTTCATTCCCAGTTACCTATTTTTTGCTCTCCCATTTTTTACTGGAATATTCTTCAGGAGCTCCAATCGGACGTAGGAAACGTAGTGAATTTGAGGCAAATTTCTTTCGCATCCAATTTTTAATAACTTCCAAGTCTCACCGAATTTTCGGCGGCTAATGCCGTTCTTCGTCCGCAATGTTCCCAAAGCTACCTGCATCCGATGCACTTAGAACAACAGGCATATTTACGTCGCACACCGGTGACCCTAGGCATCGACGTGTTGTATCCAAGGGACTTCCATTCAGGACTCCAACTGTCATCAGGCTGATGCCCTTGCCGTTCATTCCGTGAAGTTAGATATGCAACACTCAGGGGACCCTGAGGCTGCGGCTTCTAGTCTTACTGGTATTGTTCACTGAAAAAGATGAGGTTACACGGCTTGATTAAATCTCTAATCAGAAGCGGATTGTACTGTGAGGCTTGGAGGTTCTTCCAAAATGACTACTCGTTGTTCAGGTGGCCGCAGCTTATTTATCGTTTCGCGTGTGTACCTACGGATTGACGCTCAGACGCAGTCAAAAGCACATTTTACAAACAGCTGCAAGACCTTCTGTGCAAGGCACGACAGAATGATAGCGTTATTTTGGATTTGAATGCTAGAAGAAGTCGACTGCACTCTATTGTCCGTCCGACCTTGATCCCTGTAACACAAGTCAATGGTGCAATTAGTGGCTTTCTTGAATTTGAGACCTTTCTTCTGTACCATTCTCCAACTTGTTTACTTGCAGTCGGTCCTCCCGTTTCTCCTTCCTTCTTGGATAGCCTGTGTAGTGGGTTGGCAAACTATGGAGTACATTCCACTTCCGCACTTCAAACGACTTACAATCTTCTTCACAAATAAAAATCTTGGTGGATTTGTCGTAACACGCCACCGAACGCTTTAGAATAGCTGCGAGATGAACTGATGCCGAAGTCCAGTTAAACTCTGAAAGTGCTCTGCTCAGCATACAAAACAGCACTGCAGGTTGCAGATAGGCGAACCGTAAGCTTCACATGTCGTTTCGCCCACACCCACTGATGACAATCACAGGTTTTCAGCCAGTGCTTTGCAAGAGATTGATGGCCGAATCGGGTCAGATTGCTTATCGCAACATAATCGACACTGCAACGTGCGTTCTGAGTGCCCACCAAAGCTCATGGATAGCTTAGTGCAAGCTACCGCGTAGTCAGTTTCGAAGTGAGTTCTCTAACACAACACTTATAGACAGCCCCGCCATTCAGACCTGATAGCAATGTGGTCGACTTGGGTCCACCGACCACTCGAGGAAGGCAGACGCCACATGACGTATAAGCGGTCAAGACGTCTGAACCTCATACTGGCGAGAAACAGTTGATGATCTGAGCAAAAAGCCAACAACCGTTTCCCGTTTTCAGAACGACGGGAATCGATACCAAGAAGTCCTCCTAGATGCGCCTCATCCGAGGACAGCCAACCTACTGTGACATTCATGTCGCCTGCCAAAATCACGATATCATCCCGCCTTGCTGTACGTGAGAGGTCGTGCAGCTTTTGATAGAAAGTGTTCTTCATTGCTTCTGGGACACAATCTGTTGGCGGCCACGCTGTGACGACACACAAGTTGCGTCTATTCGAACGAGGGCTGTTTACTTTGCACGGAGCTCTCAGTCTCATCGCGCATAGCCGGCTATCGACTGGGATCCAGTCAACAAGTGTAGTCACCACCTCTCTGCGAGTCACACGAACACCAGTAACACCAAAAACCGCCGCCTGATGATCCTTAGAAAAACGCAGATGGAATTTCACGGATGGATGACAGAGTTGGAGTCCTGAATTCGAGTCTCTTAGATACAAAACACATCGATGGCTAGGGTCTCCAGTGCACGGACTAAACACCCCTGTCGACTTTCACGCACACTGAATGTGACTAGTTTGAAGGGGCACCGAGGAAGAAGAGATGCGGAAGCGGGTTCAGTGGGATCTGGATGCTGTCTGAAAGAGAACGCGAGACAACAGGAACAGGACTTATTCCACCACTAGCATGGCCAACTGCACTTCAGGAAAGATGTAAGGAAACAGGGTCGGAAGAGGAGGAATAACACGAATTAATAAAGGAACAACTGTTTACGGCGGAAAATCGCATCTGCAAGTAGGGAAAGAGTCAGAAACGTTCGTGCGAATATCAGTCCAATTCATAGTTGTACGCGTTGTGGGCTGTTGTACTACTCGGTCGCCCAGTCCAGAGTAAGTCTTTCTATTCGACGATGAATCTTTAGCTTTTACACATCCAAACGCTTTCTGCAGGGGACAGACTCATTGCAGACGACCCGATGGCCAGTTGATCGGTTTATACGCCTCTTCCAGTAAACTTTTCCGGGTCAGCGAAGCGCGACACGGGGCTGCACTCGCCTCATCACAGTGCCACAGGAGGGCTCATATGGTAGTTTTTAGGTGGAATGCTTTTCAGGCGAAAACCCACCACTCTCACAACACCGCTGCCGCTTGTCCGCAGTTGCTTATCCAGTGGGCGTGGGCGTAACTTATTTAAGGCTAACTACCCGGCCGTCCCCTTATCCGCAAGCCAGCAGCATGCGGCTCCAGTCTAAGCAATTACGACAACGAACAGGATGTCGGTAACTTGCTTTATTTCGTAGAATACGAGAATCCGCATTCGTCTGATATGCATCATAGGTCGGTGATATTCGCGATAACTCCTATGCAACTTTCGCTAACCAAAATGTCTGTGGTTGGCCACTGAATTCTCGCTGAACAATCGTACTCGGCATGGTATTTTTTTCATTACTGTAACCGTGCCTAAGTCTAGTAGGAAATTAGTCAATGTCTCACTTAAAAACCGTCGGAAATTTCACAGCGTCGCATGACGTTTAAAGAACTACGTGTATAGTCCTTTCTACTGTTTTACGAGCTCTTACCTTTTTATAGAAAATAACAAAATTCAAGAGCTCTTCTACTATGTGTCGTACTGAGCTGTAAGATTCAGATTGTCTCTTTAGATATTTTGGTTCCCGGATAAATGGTTTGTGAATCCTGCTACATTGCAACTATTTCCGGTTACGACATTCAGCATGGGGTTCTTATCAGTATTTTTTTGACATGTGACAATCCTATGGGCTGCGTTATCAACCGATGGACGAATTAAGGTCATTTTGATTCTTAATGCTTTCTGCGGACGAGTCATTCTGCTCCCACGGAGCAGCTGAACGTGTGCGTGCACACCGTTGCGTGAATGCCAGGATGTAAGCAACGATAAAAGTCGCAGTCAATCACATCTTGATGCGCCATTTTGAAAGAAAGTCCACTATACGCATGCGACGAAGTATTAATTTCCGGATAGCCTGTATACTACCCTTGACCTACTGGGATTTAAGATTTCAGGCCTGGTCTCCATGATTAAGACACCCACAAACATGTAATGATAAAACATTGTCTTCCAATTACCGAATATCTTTATGGAGTCCACAGCGAACAAATGAATACACCGGGGATGATTAGCGATTTTCACGTCATTGTCCTGCGCAATGAAGTTATCGTGATTCGGAAGTCAGGAAGATAGCTTAATGCTGGCGAATTGTTCGGCCAGCTGAACTACCTCATTTAACGCATCGACACGCGAACCGACTGCCTGAGCGAATGCATCTTTTCCACCTCCTTTTCCGTTCATGATTGAAGAGACGCTGTTGACCCACTCGTTGGCTTTCAATCCCCGACTGATGAGGGACTGTCAACAGGTTAGGGCGAGAAAAAATGGAGGTGGAAAAACCAATGAACAGAAAAAAACTCATGCACATGGAGTGCTAGGATATGCTCAGGGCTTCACCACTACAGATACAGTCACCACTTAGTCGATTCGCCGCTCCAATTAAACTTCGGTCGCCAGTTACATGTTTCTGACAACTAAGCTCACTTGATACAAACAATAAATCAGCTGAGCACAATAGCCAGTTCAACTACCGAAGGACAAAAGGGAAGTGTGTACTGACCATCTGAATGTTGTCCTAGAAGAGATTCAAGATGAGTTCAACCTCAAACGTATATTAGTCGGAGACGTCAAACAAAATTTATCGGGACCTCGGTTCACAAGACATTTCTATCGAATGGCTGGAGGCGCAAATTGACATCGCTGATTAATATGGTCGACGCAACATCTCCATTTGAAATCTTGGTTCACTTACACATTTCACTCATTACATTTCTCGGGTCCCAAAGAAAACAATGCGAGTGGGAAACGAACGTAGAACTTTCCGGTAATCAGGTGGGATTGTCTACCGCTGAACAATAGCGGAAGTAGGACCGACTTCAACAAGCAAAAATTTGAAAGTAGATTCTTTGTTCTGCAGGCCAGATAAAACGTGTTCTGTCCAGCGTAAAACGGGTTAGTGGTCACCGCGGATAGACGGACTTCACAGATAGCTCATACTCGACGCTTTCCAACCGGTACCTTGAATGAAATCAAACAGCGTACGGGTTTCCGAGGACAGAAGCACGTAGATTCCCTAACATTTAAAGAACACGAGACCTGCTGTTTGAGTCCATTTTTTGCTGCACACAGGAATCAGCTTTGAGTTTGATGAGCAAGATTTTCGTCTTCACCAAACTTGAAGTACGATAAAATAGCTTTGTGATATGACCACAATTAAACCGGGATACAAAAAGACAACTGCTCAATCCTATTGTTTACTGGCTTCCTCATCGAAGCTCAGTGCCTCACTACCAGAATTATTTTACGAACCTCATCCGACCCTCGATAAGCTTTAAGTGAATTTTAGCAAACTGAAATCAGCAAGGCCACGGGGCACTATGGGCTCCAATCTACCATCTTTGAAGGAAGTCCTTTGTATTCATTCGAGCTCCTCGTGAACCTTTTCAATCAGTGCATCGCGAATAACGAAATAACCGACTCATGGAAACCAGTGAAAATCACTCTTGTGATCAGGGAGGAAACTGGCAAATAGGGCCCTCGCACGCGTTAAACCATCCATTGGTATCAGCCTGCTTACTGCTACCAGCAATCGACACTTGGTGCCCTGGACTACTAACTAAATTTTTTATCCTCTTTCGATGAAACTGGTAAGTATTTGTGTGTTTCCTAGACTTCAGTAATGCATTCGATGCCGTCGACAGAATGCTACTATTATCAGTATTGCACAACATAATAGAGGTCACTTTGTTCTCGGAAGCGATGATATCTTTAATCCTATTTCTAGACAAATTCAGTCATTTCCCAAATCAACAACCTTGCTCTAAAGCATCGTCTTGCCTCTTCTTTTTATGCTCGTAATTAATGTCTGATAAACCGCAGACCAAGTATGCTGAAGACATCGTGATTGGGAATAAACTGGTTGACAGTTACCATTCCCCCGACCCAGTTCAACGGTTTTCCTGTTACAATGTCACTTAAGATATATATATATATATATATATATATATATATATATATATGCGGATGGATGACCAAATTTTCCCCGGAAGCACGTGACCGGTTTCGTGGTTACTTCGGGTACGCATACCCGGTACCATTCTGTCCAACCATCTCTATACTAGTGAGCCCCTTTCTTAGTTTCTCACCATGAATCACCATGTGATTCTTAAACGGACTTACTACCCATTCACGCTTCAAACGACTCAAATGAGATTCCAACTATATTCACATATCGTTTTCATTTGCCAAAGGAATTCGCTTATCTCTGATCGAAAATAACTACCGATTTGCACGTGCAGTTCCTAAAGTTATCTCAATGAAGCACGCCTGGAAATGTTAGTAGATGGTAAATCACTGCCGCCCCGCTCGTTACCACGCCTGACCTATTGGGGCCTTGCATGGTTCCACACCATCCCAAGTTGCAGGTTTCCGGTCTCCTCCGTTCCCGATGTAGTAGGTTCAAGCGGCCATGAGACATGTCCCTTCCACTACACTCATGCGTGTGGCATGTAGTTAGTTCCAGCAAATTTAAAATAAGCTATTATTCTAAGCCATTATCGACTTTATACTGAGACAGCTTTTCTAAGTTCGTCAAAAAGTTAAAGTAAGAGAAAGAGAGCGATCATTACTTACTTTAGGAACTTGAGTGAGACAAAGTAATTTCTGTTCCATTGGATCGGCCGATAGAGCCATGACTGCCGTATTGGGGCATTTTGATTCGAGCAACTTCATTGCACTATTCAGTGTCTTTGCGTTGGCTCTAGCCGGAAATATGTGAACGAAGAAATTCACAGTCGATTCACGGCTATTGCCAGTGGAGTATTTCTCGGATAGGGAGGTTGCTTGTTCCATGACCTGTGCATGTGTCGCCAACGAATGAGTAGACAAGAGTGAAAATGGCCCAAGTGAATTTGTGCTTGTTAACAAAAATATATGAGCGCAACGTTCGTAGACAATGAACCGCCCAAACAGACGGCACTAGTTGAGTTTTCTGCTCAGAATTCGGAACTTGTAGAGTTCTTTGCATGGTGGAATGAATCGGCGAAGACTGTGCGGATCAATATATCTGATTATTAGATTTGAATG
Organism: Fasciolopsis buskii; assembly: GCA_008360955.1. NCBI lineage: Eukaryota > Metazoa > Platyhelminthes > Trematoda > Plagiorchiida > Fasciolidae > Fasciolopsis > Fasciolopsis buskii. The sequence goes on along the minus strand of LUCM01003041.1, from coordinate 33,193 downwards.
TTACTCTAAGGTTGTAAGGGACCTGATAAAATGAATACTTCAACCTATTTCTAGGGCCTATTGTGCCCGGTCATTACCGATAGAGTATACCAAACGAGTCCCGAAGCAAAGCCATAATTGCGTACATCATGCCTATTCCTAAGACCACAAATGGACTCAGAAAACAGTAAACAGTCATCTTGACATCATACACAACTTAATAATGACTGATAACCTAGTTTACTTCGTGAAGGCTGTTCGCAATAAAAATTTACAGCATAAATTTAAGCAGTTCTCGTCCAATTCGGAGAGGGATTGGAATGACCACTGAAAATTCTTACATGACGCGTTTAAAGACTTTACCATTGGCTGTAGAAAAGTAATCAGGAGAATGGGTTTTCTTAAAGGACATAAGGTAGAGGGACCAAATGGACCATCGCAATCTTCATCAAGGACGATACTAAAGTGTTACCATCGGAGTCCGCAAAACTCCTGGGAGGGATCTGGGAGAGGAAAGAGATTCCCAAAGACTAGTCTGAAACAGCGATTGCACCGATTTTCAAGAAAGGTTATAGATCCTCATGTGAAAGCCACAGAGGAATCAGTTTGGTGAGCAATACAGTTAGATTGCTCGTGAGCATTATCATCCGCCAGTTAGGTAGCACTTGCGGAAGGCAAATGAGCGAGAGCCAAACCGATTTCCGTCCCGGTCAGGGTTGTAATGATAGACCTTAAGTGATAAGTACATGCTAAGTAAACTCACCACTCTCAAATCAATATTGAGAGTGGCGTTCAACTCAGTTGATAGTCAAAATTCTGTCACCAAGCACCTCACGAAAGAATGTACCAAATAAAACCATATCACTCATACAACTTCTGTACCGGCTCTCAGAATACTTTATTTCAGCGTATGAAACTTAGTAGACTACGCTGGTTGGTGTTAGGTCACCTGTTACTTATGGCGAACACTCGTCTACCATGCCGTGCCTTATTTTGTGTTCCTCCTAAGGAATGGAAGAAGCCATGTGGAGGCCAACAGATGACGTGGCAACGTGGGATGAGAAAATGTACAGCGAAGTTAGGTAAAGTAGGTGTCTCACGCCTTCGTGGTTGGGGTTCGAAAGACTCGTCGACTTGCTGGCTGGAGACACTGAAGGATATGGCAATGAATCGCGAACAGTGGCGATCGTGTTGTCATTTTCTATCGAATCAGATTGATTGAAAACACGTGCGTTTGTACAGTTAGACTGTGTTTCGTGTGTTGGCTGCAGCAGCATCTTATCTTTTCCCGCCTGTGTGTATGCGCCACAACAATGAGATCGGTCGTGGTATACGGTTCCGAATTTTGGTCGGAGAAGAGAAGAAGCATAAGATATGCGAACAGCTTTGGTATTTGGACACTGTTGTCTTCCTAGTATTGGTAGAATATGACGGGGGAACTTTATTAGTAATCTAGATGTTAGGCGTGCGATATTTGGCCCAGTGGTCGAGTTTTTAAAAAAGGCACGGAATCAGAATAGGTTAAGGAAGTTGGGATGTTTTACACATACCCACAAAACGATATTTCAGTTGTAGGTTATTCTCCGAGGCGGGGAGTGGTTGGATGACGGTTCAAAGTGGCCAGTCGATGATACGGGAGGAAAGTATGAAAGCTGTAACCAGTGGACTGCTCGCGGTGTAGTTAGACCACCGGATTGGGGTCCGCGAGATTCCCGAAGCGATAGGTGGAGACAATAGGTGATGCTGCAGTCGGTGGCGTTCTTACATTCGAAACCTTTCTTAATCTGTATAGTCTTTCAATTTATAACTTCGCCGTCGACCTTCACTATTCTTCATTCTTTCTGTTTAAGTTGATGGTGTTGTGAGTTCGCAACGAAAACCAGAGGCGTTTATGCTAGGTTGATAACTGTACAAACTGAAATCGAACCATTTTCCGGCTCGGAAGCGGAAATTTAGTGCAAACAAGTCGGATATTAAGAAATCCAGCGATACATACCTGATTTGCGATTGCATTTTTACGGGATTTGTCCAGCTCGTCTAGTGCCTTTTTACAACCTGTTAGAAGATCACGAAGCTGAGTTCGGGCAACCTGGCTGATGTTCGCGCGAGCAACTATCTCCGACAGAGTTGCGATACTGGATCCATATGCTCGACACTGCTGAATTACTTCGTCGCCACTGCCACCGGCCAGAAGCTGCTTGATTTCCGCGTCAAGTAACTTGACATCATTTCGTAAATCAACAGCTTCACGCGCTGCCTACGGAGAGGTTGTAGGACCAAGGCACATAAGGTTATGGACACTTTGCAATGATGAAGCACACTGGTTTAACTTTCTAGACAAAAAATCGAATGCCGGAGTTAAAATCATGCTGTTCGCCGAATACATGAATAGTTAAGGTCCGATTACTACCGGGCACTTGTGGCGCCCGTAGTTTCATGAACCCCTGCGACGAACAAGACTGTACATAGTTCACCGTCTGGAACCTCGGGATCAACGCTTTCAATCCCGTCCCCTACCACACGTATATGTCACGATGCAATAGGAAATGAACATATATGAGGATGTTATTGCCGTAGATCATTTTAACGGTTAAAAGACCAATAAACATTTTTGTAGTCTTCTCAGTTATGCAAGTAAACGCTATTAAATCACGCTTAGATGAGCAACGGACTAATAAAATGGAGACGCTCGGTGATAACGCGTCACCATGTGATTCGTAGGAGGATTTTCGTCTGTCGGACAATGGTAATCTTCAGAGAAGGGACACAAGGCGCGAAAGTATTGGTTTTTCTTCTCAGCGTTATGTTTCGCATACGGAAGTGTGCCTCCGGGGAAACTTTATCCATCCATCCGTATGTGAAACATACTACTGACATGAAGAAAATTTCTACTCACAACATAATCATTCAACAGTATGATTCTCATCACGAGATACTACAGGAGCTGTGAGGTAACAAGACAGTCTGGAGATAAAGTACAGAGCAGATTATGAGGCATGAGTAGCAAAGGATTTATTGCAATATGATCCACGCATGGGAAGGTGGCCGCTTTAAAGGAAACAAATTGCGCTTCGAGTCTCGGTGGATATTTCTCTTACAATGTTGCATTTCTGGGTGACTTCAAAACAGAAATGATACACGGCTCCACATACCAGTTATGGATTTGGCACCATGAGTATAAATATAACGTTAGGTTATTGGTATGCGACAATTCGCAGCTACCCGGTTTGTTAGTAAGCCAAATTTACCCAGATTGTATAGGGTTCAATACTGCTCCAAAATCGGCTCTCCATCGATGAGGCTATCCGATATGACCACTCCCTATACTCACACCAATCACGTATTGGAAAAGTTAAAAGCAACTCTATGGTTTCTGAGTCGAATACTAGCATAACGTTTCACGGGTAAATGCACGAAATTATTAGTGGAAGAGTAACAAAGAACCAACGAGAACTCACTCGGTCTGCTTCACTTCCTGTGAGGGCAACAATGCGACGAATACCCTTGGCAATGGATTCTTCACTGACAATGACCAAAGACTCAATGTCGGATACGTTCTGTACATGTCTGGAGTAAAAAAAGGCTGGCGAAGGTGAGTTGCTTACAAATAACCCGAAACATTCCACCACAAGTATTCAAATAACACAGGATGATGAGCATACCACTTCTTTACATACTGCTAGCTGGTTCCCCAACACACGTCGGCATCACTTTACATGATAAAAAAGCCTCTTGAGAAGAAATGACTAGTGAACGGATCAAGATTAACGTTAATTTGGCTCAGTTTCTTAGAATATTATTAACTTTATTATCAGAACTGGAAGCCGACAATTGTGGTAAACGTCGTGTCGCCTGGCTTACAACTTAAAACGAGGTACAGGACGTTAATCCGAGGTAATACGGTATACAGTGCAACAAGCAAGACATTAGGACTAATCGGCACAGAGTATAACAAACACGCAATCTTAGGCTTCTAGAATTTATTTTCACAAAAACCCAAAGAGTTGACTAAATTTAACACATTTTCGATTGTAGCATGCTAAATGCGGGATACGAACTGGACGCATCAGAGCCCATGCCACGATAATCGCTAATTGATGGTTGGCGCAAAAGTAGACATGCGAAGACCGAAGTTACCCAACTCACTATCTTCATTGAGAACACTAAGACGGACGGCAAGAGTGCATTAATAGCAGCAGACAAACAACGACCAAGAGGAGAATAACATTATATATATATATATATATATATATATATATATGGATTACAGTAAAATTAAAAGCGAAGGAAAATTGTTTCATCAACAAGAAATACTGCACGCACGGAACTAATCACAATGGTTGTCCCAGAACGCATTTCACACTACGTGGACAACTAAGCAAGGGTAGTGAGCTAAACGAATCTTTTGCCATGGCGAGCCTCGGTGATGGAAAAGTGATTAATTTCTTTTGGACTTCAAGATAACATTATCATTATCATTGAGCTTTGAACTCTAAGGCAAGCCCCACTGGCGCTGCCTCTTCCCCAAGGTTAACGGAACAGTCCACTTCGAGAAGCTGATGCATGCATTTGGACGCAAATTCCGGAAAACTGCGGGAAAGATGAGCCGAATTAGAGTGAACGTACGCAAGGGTTAAAAGGCTTTAATGAAATGCCGTCGGGCATGCGAAGACATTTTTTTAGGTGGACGAACAAGGTAGTCTATCTAATCAAACAAGCACGAAGAAAACTTGCCCAATCAAAAGGGACATATGAACTTCGTTCTAGTATCGACTACGGGAAACAGTGCATAAGATTCTAGGGAGCCACCGGGACGTGGTTATGGAAAGGATTAAAGAAGCACCAAAATTGCAAAACTGAGACGCAGATCTTTTTCATACCAAACTGCTCTGTTGCTGTTCGTGAATTCCGGTTAATCTGTTCAGGTAGCCAATGGAAAATATTCAAAGTACTTATTTACCTCTTAAACTTTGCGAAAGACCACAAGATTGATTGGGTTTTCAAAACTAAGACCTTTGCATCAACGCAATGAGGCAGCATAGTAAGGTGGACGGGCCGTCCGCGTAAAAGTATTTGTCATATGAGAAGCTGAATTCCCATTTAACTGAAGCACAGGCAACCGGTTAGTTTTTTAGTATCGTCACAGAATCGACAGACTTATTGGGTTGCAAATGGAACAGCATGCCTTCAGGTATGGACAAACCTGTCAAGAAACAGAAACGAAAAATTGGAGGGAAATATCAAACCATGTACCGTGATTTATCAAAATAAGTCCACGTTCGCTGATTCCAAGAACACCAAAAAGGTTGTTTTATAAATATCAGTTAGCTGCAGCCAGATTTCGAAAGCCAACAAAGATAAAACTATCCACTACGCTTCAATCCATGCTGCAGGACTAAAGGTAATCGGCGAACGTAGTACAACATCGGTTTTGTCATGCTGGAAAGGTGAGGGAGACCAGCGTTCATTGCCATTGATACTACCAGCGGATGACGAAAGACCTGCGAACCACCCGATTACGCTTACCATCAAGGAAGTTACACTTATAATCGATAAACTTACGTGCCACCACAAAATTCCACTGACGTGTTGGAGCCCTCTGATCCCGTGGGATCCGAAACCAACTTCTCCACTGGGACACCAACAGATACAACACGGACGGGATCGGGGTACACCTCGCCGAACACTGCACGAAGACCCTGAATAGCCTTCGCTATTGATAACGGAACTTCTTTTGCGTGGACCGCGACACGACTACGAATGATTTCATCGCATACAGTTTCGGAATTTTGTAATTCCGAGCTCGTCATACCACGCTAGGTATAAGCATAAGTAGAGAGGAAAAAGTAAACGTTAGCAGCAGCTGTCACATACAAAGAATACTAGTTCCATACTTCAAGACATTCTTACGCGCCCAGAAAAAGGCGAACTTTCAACTCACAGGAGAATAAAACGCGCGGAATGGAGAAAAGCAACAAGAGGAAATAGAGGCACGAATGCTAACCAAGTGGGCTGCCAATGGACATTTCCTCTCAGATTAGATACTAGGAACTCCCGATTTACACACAAATGAACGGGACGATAAGTAAGATTGTTACTGTAAGTGGTGGTACGGGAGAAGATAATCCCAAATGTAATCAATATAATTACCGTTCAGCGTTGAACGACAAGGCAAGTCTCGCTGACCGTTACGTTTTCACCAGAGTTACCAAGAGTACCAGAGTACCAAGCTGTAAGAAGGCCCAGCTGCGGATGTCACACAGTCAGTCATTGCGTCGATCAGTATATATTCCATAATGCTCTGCCCAACGTCGAGTTCACGTCCCTTTATTCACCAAGTATGCCTTATCCGTAGTCAAGCGATGACAACCTGCGTCCTGTGTGTGTCATCATCTTCATCATTCAGCGTTAAACAGCAAGGCAAGCCTTACTGACCACTGACTTTCCCCCAAAAAACATATGTTTCCAAGTGCAACAGGGAGGGGCCCTATGCAGGTGGGAAAAATAAGACGCTGCTGTACGCAACACATAACGCAGCCTAACTGTGCAAGCGCACTCTTTCAATCATTCTGATTCGATAGAAAATGACAAAACGATCGCCACTGTTCATGGTTCATTGCCATATCCTCCAGTGTCTCCAACCGCGGAATTGACAGGCATTTCGGATCCCAACCTACTTTACCTAAGTTCGCTGTACATTTTCTCATCCCACGTTGCCATGTCATCTGCTGAACTTCACATGGCTTCTTCCACCCAGTGGTAGAAAGGCGAATTATAACACAGTGTGGTTGACGAGTGTTCGCCATAGGCAACACGTGACAAGACCCCAGTCAGCGTAGTCTACTAAGTTTCATACGCTGATGTAAGGTGTTTCCGGTGGTGGCCAAACAGATAAGGTCCTGGCGTCTAGACGTGGAAGTCGCGGGTTCGAATCCTTCCGCCGCCGGTCAGCTTCCCCACTTGGCAGCCCACTGCTGACCGCGGCCCCCTTTTTGAAAATTGATGTACATTGATGTTTCATTAATAAAGGAAGTAAAAGAAAAAAAGGACTGGCACCTAATACTAGATTTCCCACCTCTATATTGCTCAAGCGGTCGCTCCATCTAATTCTAGTCATACTACGTAGACATCGGTGGTCGAAAACCCCTAACAGACGAACATCTCCCACACGCATACTCGAGTTTTTGTGTCTACGATGACAGCAAAAAGTTTGTTGGCCTAGAAACTCACATGGTCGTCCAGCGATATCAATTTTCCTGACAACACCCCATATCAAAACTCAAATCCCAAGGAGTGAATCTGAATTTGCAAAATAACCTATACATATCAGAAAAGTAATTTCTCTGACGATGACCCAATACCACCGCAGACCCATCCGTGTTTTGCTCGTCACTTCCTTAGCTGTGCGTCGGGATTTTTGTTCATCCATGGGCGATTTGATGTGCATCATTAAGAATGTCACTGAAATCATGCAGTGGTGCAATGCAAATACAAATCGAACTCACATCAAAAGAGAAATCAAACTTACATCAAAAGAGAAATCAAATCTCAAACGGTCCGGGGCCACCAGACTGCCTTTCTGGTCAGAATCGCCCAGCACTTTACGCAGTGCGAAATTGAGAACATGTGTTCCTGTGTGACTGCGCATTAGCCCAGAGCGGCGTTGTGCATCTAAGGATAGTCGAACTTTGTCACCGACTGCCATTCGACCTTCCAGCTGGCCGATGTGCAGTATGTAACCACCGCGACACTGTACATCGACGACGCTGAGTTCGGCACACTAAACAGAGGTATTGAAAATTGCAGGATTATGAATAAAGAAAGCGTCTCCAAACAAGTGTTTGTGCAGTGTGGTGCAGTTTCGAGGACTGAACTCTTACCTCGTTTGTTAGACTGGTAATAAATCCATGATCTGCTTGCTGACCGCCAGATTCAGCGTAGAATATGGTCTTGTCCAGTACGAAGCCGCAGTTTTGTTCCGGTTGATCAACAAAATCGGTAAATCCTGTTTCTAATCTGATGGCCAGGATGGATGCCTCAATTTCAGGAAACTCTGGTAGGTAAGGAAAACCAAAGCGAACCGACTGAAAATCCCTAGACTGTGCTATGTAAATGAAATTTCGTCCGATCAATTGGCAATGCACACGAGCCAAAACATTACCAGCAGGCTTATGTTTGGCTGAATCTATCAGACTCATTATGACAAAAAGAAAAATCACCGAAGTATACTTTACACAAGTGATAACAAGACTGAAAAGAGAGAACCTGATACATGACTCTCTCCAACGCTTACAGATTTAACTGACATCAAAGCATCGAGGATCAGGAAATAATGGGTCCAAGACCGACAGTTACCGTCTAAAATATTGCACATCGAATCTGGCGTTCAACGAAATTCGGTTCAGAATAATAGTCATAAACTTCGTATTGTCGCATGAGTTTCGGTTAATACATAGCAACATCTTTCGGTGGAAACAAAGAGGACTGAGAGAATACACTACGAATATGTGGAGTTGAAAGCACCAGGCCATGTTACTGAATGTCTCTGACATGGCTCGGACCAAAATGGCGAATAGAAGGAGTATCAAACAGACGTTTAATCAGAAGATAGGCTTAGACTCTCGAAATAAATCGTAGCATCAAAGTTACCGGTGCAGATAGTCATTACTGATTTTACTAAAGTGACCCAGAAAAGCCGGGTAAGCAAGAAGTGGCAGCAGCTTTAAGTCACCGAGTCAATTCCACTCTGACCTCTTGAGCGACGATATTCTCATGAACTGCAGTGAGGTTTTAAAAGTCATTTCATCAACCTCACCATAATTGCGTTGCGATCCTCCCAACCAACAGCAATGCAAATGAGGAATTCTACTACAACCCTAAAACCCTTGTGAACCAATTTCCCAAAAAAGCATTTGTTCAACACAGCGGATGACTGGAACGCCCGGATAGGCGCATAATATGCCTCGACAGACCGCATTTAGGGAAACTGGCCTTGACAGGCATTGTGAAAACCACAACATCCTAACCAATTCCTCCGATTTTAACCAGCTGAACATAACCAACACGGTTCCATCACCCCAGAACGGCAGAGCTGTGGATCTCATCACTAAATGGAAGACATATATCGAGGATCTGAATCGTGTAAGCAGAGCGGATCAGATCACGGATTAGTACTTCGTCTTCGACGGATAACCTGTACAACAGCAAATGTCAAAAGCATTTCAAAGTAGAACTGCCAGTCAGTCATGGGAGGAGACGGAAGCCTTAATGTGGGAGGCCAACGCACCCCACTAGATCGACCTGCTGTGGACTGGACCGAAAGCAGCGGCACAACGAAGAGCTGTAGTGCAGTTAAGGACCATTAAACATCGTTATGAAGACTGGAAATCAGAGTGTACTATCCTTCTCTCAGACTTGTCTAGAAATGCTAGTCTAGCCAGCCGGCCGGAATATCGACAACTCAAACGCCACACAAGCAAGTCCGTAGAGGAAGATAGACGTATGTACTGACATGAAACAAAAGCCACATCCAGTATTTGTCACTTCCCAAAATTTTCCGTTCATTTGCTGGACGTCCGGTAAGAAGCAGTCCACTCAATCTATCCTACGCTATTCTTCTGATGTACTAATTCCTGACATGGACGGTATGATAACAAGATGAGTAGAACACTTCAACCAGCTCCTAAATTGCTCGCAAGATGAGCCGTTAGTTATCGATTGGGCTTCCGTTCACACGTTTGGTGTCAACTGTAATTATTCATCATCTTAGATGGCTAACACGATCAGCCGTTTGAAGCTTATCAAGTCCCCCGATGCAGATGGAACCGCGGCAGAAATCTACCAGACGTGTCTTTGGGTGGTTATCGAGCAGTTTCGCTTTATTTGAGAGAATGTAAAATATTCGTCCATTTGGAACACGTCACGTCTGCTTTTATTCCCCAAAAAGGCTGCAAAGCCGTGTGCGGGAACTGAAGGCATCAAACTGCTACATGTCGTTGCAAAGGCGCTTGCCTGGCTCACTGTGAATAGCTCTGCTACTTGATACAAAAAGAGAGGTTCCCGCCCGGACATTTGAGGCATTGAAGCATATTCATCCTCCGGAGGATCCTGAAAGAGTTGTGAATTCTAACGCTCCAGCACCATATAATTGAGAAAATTTAACGATGCGCATAATCCAGTAAATGGCGATTTATCGTTGGGGTGTACCACTTGCATATGATATCCCATGCAAGCAAGGCAGTGTGGGAGAGCTGTACCAAAATATCGGGGGAGGGGGCGGCTATCACTAGCATCACCATCGTAAAGCGCTTAACGGTAAAGACAGCAACAATGGACGCCACAATCATCGATGAATATCAAGCAGCAAAACAAAGAATGAAAGCGAGTAGAAAAGCACGGGTGGGAACAGAAAAATCCCGAGTTGGGTCGGATGGCTTATTGCAACATAATCGACACTGCAACGTGCGTTCTGAGTGCCCACCAAAGCTCATGGATAGCTTAGTGCAAGCTACCGCGTAGTCAGTTTCGAAGTGAGTTCTCTAACACAACACTTATAGACAGCCCCGCCATTCAGACCTGATAGCAATGTGGTCGACTTGGGTCCACCGACCACTCGAGGAAGGCAGACGCCACATGACGTATAAGCGGTCAAGACGTCTGAACCTCATACTGGCGAGAAACAGTTGATGATCTGAGCAAAAAGCCAACAACCGTTTCCCGTTTTCAGAACGACGGGAATCGATACCAAGAAGTCCTCCTAGATGCGCCTCATCCGAGGACAGCCAACCTACTGTGACATTCATGTCGCCTGCCAAAATCACGATATCATCCCGCCTTGCTGTACGTGAGAGGTCGTGCAGCTTTTGATAGAAAGTGTTCTTCATTGCTTCTGGGACACAATCTGTTGGCGGCCACGCTGTGACGACACACAAGTTGCGTCTATTCGAACGAGGGCTGTTTACTTTGCACGGAGCTCTCAGTCTCATCGCGCATAGCCGGCTATCGACTGGGATCCAGTCAACAAGTGTAGTCACCACCTCTCTGCGAGTCACACGAACACCAGTAACACCAAAAACCGCCGCCTGATGATCCTTAGAAAAACGCAGATGGAATTTCACGGATGGATGACAGAGTTGGAGTCCTGAATTCGAGTCTCTTAGATACAAAACACATCGATGGCTAGGGTCTCCAGTGCACGGACTAAACACCCCTGTCGACTTTCACGCACACTGAATGTGACTAGTTTGAAGGGGCACCGAGGAAGAAGAGATGCGGAAGCGGGTTCAGTGGGATCTGGATGCTGTCTGAAAGAGAACGCGAGACAACAGGAACAGGACTTATTCCACCACTAGCATGGCCAACTGCACTTCAGGAAAGATGTAAGGAAACAGGGTCGGAAGAGGAGGAATAACACGAATTAATAAAGGAACAACTGTTTACGGCGGAAAATCGCATCTGCAAGTAGGGAAAGAGTCAGAAACGTTCGTGCGAATATCAGTCCAATTCATAGTTGTACGCGTTGTGGGCTGTTGTACTACTCGGTCGCCCAGTCCAGAGTAAGTCTTTCTATTCGACGATGAATCTTTAGCTTTTACACATCCAAACGCTTTCTGCAGAGGGGCGGAAGCATTCCAGACGAGCCAGTGACCAGTAGATCGTTTCATGTGTCCCTTCTGGAAAACCTTCCCGGGTCAGGGGAACACGGCAAGGGGCAATGGCTTTATTCAGTTGCCGGGCCACACTCGCCACATAACAATGCAACCAGAGGACTCATGTGGTATTTGTTTAAGGAGAAGGCTTGCCAGACAAAAATCCACCACGCCCTCGACGCTGCCGCTGATTCAGTGGGCATGAGTTTATCCTATTCAGAGCTAACCACCCAGATGATGGCCGTTCTGCCCTGATTTGTTGTAAAAAGCCAGAAGGTGGCCATCTGACCCAGATGACTCTTTTTTTTTCTGAGGAAGCTCGTAACTTGATAGTATCATCATCGCACAGCGTCGAGCACTAAGGCAAACCAAACTGACCACTGAATGTCTCCTCGCTCTATACCTTCCAACAGAAATAATGATTATGCAAAGTGGATATCGAGTGGGCCTACTCGGAAAAGAACAGTATACTGTAGTGACAACAAACGGAATGGAGTCTGGTTGTACAAATGCGCTTGCTTTTAATTATTAGGAGTCGACAGGAAATGACAACGTAATCTTCCCCGTTCACGGTCCGCGGCCACATCCTAGGGTGCTTCCAGCCAACCGGTTGATGTATCTTTTGGATTCCAACTACGAGGCTGGACGCCCACTTTGCCTAGGTTTGCTGTGCATTTTTCCATTGCTTGCGACCACACCGTACGCAACACATGACCCGGGCAACAAAGTCTACGAAACTGAATGCCCAAGAATAGAACATTTTCTAACCCAGCACCCAATAATTGATTCCTAACCTGTACGTTGTTCACTTAGCTAATCCATCCAATCCTAGCGACACTACGCAAAAATTGATGAACAAAAACTCCCAAGCAACGCACATTTTTAGAACAAACCACGTCTCGCGACCATACAGCAGAACTGAGCTTAGTATAGAATAATACACACGACTTTTCAATTTCAGTGAAACAGAAGGTCGAAGCCACAAGTGATTCAGTCCAGCATATGCCGTTCAAACTTTGGGTGTAATTGTCCTCACTTTTACAGTCCAGTGATCAACCCTAGTCAAACAGCTACCGAGCTAAATGAAAAGGTCAACAATTACTGGTTCCTCAGCCGTCGCGAGTCTGTCTAGTGCACGTTGCATATGATCAGCAAATTCGAACATGTATCTAAAGCTAACCGTGTAATCCAGTTTCCACAGCTTCCCGTTTCGCAATTCGAAATCTACATCCTGAAGACCCTTCACCTTTCACCACATCACCATCATTATCATCATCATCATCATCATCATCGTTCAGCGTTAAACAGCAAGGCAAGCCTCACTCACCGCTGCCTTTCCCCAGAGTTACACATTTATATAAAAAGAGTGAATATTCAACAAGAACAGGGAGTGCACCTACACAGGCGGGGAAAGATAAGATGCTGCTGCAGCCAACACACGAAACACACAGTCTAACTGTACAAACGCACGTGTTTTCAATCAATCTGATTCGATAGAAAATGACAACACGATCGCCACTGCCCACAGTTCAATGCCATATCCTTCAGTGTCTCCAGCCAGCAAGTCGACGAGTCTTTCGAACCCCAACCACGAAGGCGTGAGACACCTACTTTACCTAACTTCGCTGTACATTTTCTCATCCCACGTTGCCACGTCATCTGTTGGCCTCCACATGGCTTCTTCCATTCCTTAGGAGGGACACAAAATAAGGCACGGTATGGTAGACGAGTGTTCGTCATACGCAACCAGCGTAGTCTACTAAGTTTCATACGCTCAAACAAGCTATTTTCAGAAGTGGCACCAAATACCAGATTGCTAACCTCAATATTACTCACCCGGTCACTCCATCCAATCCTAGCCATACTACGTAAACATCGGTTGTCGAAAACCTCCAACCGACGAACATCGCCCACACGCATACTCCACGTCTAGCAACCGTACAACAGAACTGAATGCACTGCAGCACAGTACACACGACCTTTCAACTTCTGTGAAATATCAGACCGACGCCACAAGTGCTTCAATCCAGCGTAAGCTGCACGAGCCTTGGATATACGCATACTTACCTCCAATCCCGAGCTACCATCGTTCGACAAGCAGCTACCAAGGTAGGTGAAACGGTCCACAATCGTTAGTTCCTCTCCATCCAGTATCAATTTCGGCGCTGCTGTTGTCCAGTCCTGTCCCGGTACTTTGCACTTTGAAGGTGCAAAGCACATGCCAAACCGAGCAACCGATCTCGACAGTTTATCTAGTGCCCGTTGTGCATGGTCCGCAGACTCGAACAGGCACACGACGTCGACTGCGTAATCTAGGTCGCATAGCTTTCCTTCATTTCCCAGTTCGACTCCTACATCCCGTAGACCTCCTAAAGCGTCTTTCATCACCTCGTCCATGACGAAGTTGAACAAGAATGGAGAGATGGGACACCCTTGGTGAACGCCAATAGTCGTTTCGAATGAACTTGACAGTTCGCCGTATACCCTAACGCGACCGTAGCTATGCGAGTACAATGCTCGCAACAGGTTCACAAACTTCGTTGGCATACCCATCCGGTGGAGACCACTGAATAGTGCTGGTCGATCCACGGAGTCGAAAGCACCTTTCAAGTCGAGAAAGATTACGATCGTAGGGCGCCGGTGCGTGTGGCGCGTTTCGAGTATCTGTCAAAGAGTGAATATTTGGTCGATGCAACCTCGACCCAGACGAAATCCGGCCTGTTGTTCGCGGATATTACTCTCGCGAATCGGTGTCAAACGGCGAAGCATTATCGAAGCTAACACCTTAGCAACTATCGGAATTAAACTAATCCCACGATGATTGCTGCAGTCACTCCGTATACCCTTCTTGAAGATGGGTATAATCAGTGACTCACCCCAAGATAGCGGGATACGCTCCTCGTTCCAAATATCACGAAGCAAGGAGGTAAGTGATTTCATCAGCACTTCTTATAACAGAATACGCTTCTCTTTCCAAATATCAAGGAGCAGAGGGGTGTTTTTACCAAGGTCCCCCTTCATTTTGAAAAGAATCGGAGGGTTCGTCGGGATCGGTTGGCTTTCTCCACTCTAGTAGTCGAATGTTCGACTCTTCTTCCATTTCGATCGCGGATTCACGTGACCTCTTCAAAGGATTCGCAGTCGTTGATCTAGTTGTAACTACAATGAGGCATGGCCAGCTTAACCAGCTCTATGGTCGAGCCTTCGACGCCCGCCGTGAATGGACCTTCCACTTGTGTCACATACCGTTTCACTGACCGAAGCTCAACGCCCATCAGTTTTTGACTGTCACCCGATACAGATACTGCTTCCATTTCTTCGAGCTACTACGGCCCACTAGTTTTCGTGATCCTTCGACCTGTTCGTTCGAAATGAAGGCATAAGCACGGCAAAGTCGTCCGGTATTTCTTATGCTGTTCAACTTTGCTGTACATTGTGTGGTGAGACGTGCAATGGACGGTTATCAGAGAGTACAAATCCCAAAAGACTCCAGTATTATGTACCAGAATTTGCGGACGATGTGGTGATGATTCAAGGAGACAATAGACCGCTTATTCGGGTTGATAAATACGTCTCGGACACTAGTCTAGAGGTCAACGTCGCCAAAATCAACATGACCGTGATATCCATGTCCTATGTCAACCGATTTTTACAACTGAATGGCCCAGCAATCAAAGCTGGCTCGCATTTTAGGAGTCTTGGCCACACCAATCTACCGAGCAAACGAGCCGAGATGATTTCACGCGGCTCACTGACGAGGCCCAAACAACGTTTTTAAGGGTTTCGAATACCATCCGGCGACGGAACGAGATTAATCTCAAAACGAAGCTCAATGTATTTATTCGAGAAGTTTGACCAGTTTTACTGTATAGTTGTGACCGGAAAGAGCTCAGGATATCAGACGGCTATAGGTTTCGACCACTGGTGATTGGGGTCTACTTTAGAAATAAACCGGTGACAGAATTTCAACTATCATAAGTCGCTCCACCAACTGCAGTGATTCGGACCCAACCTTCTCAAACCTGACCATACTCTAACCACCATCCTGCCATCACCTACCTCCATGTCTAGATTGGCACCGCCGACAAGTAATATAAATGACACTTTCGATAGATGTCAGTGATGAAGTAGCGAAACCACGACCTTCATGGCACCTGTCTGTGGAGAATGAAATGCAATCGTATCCGGAAAAACTGGGTGTCAACAGTCGAGTATGGCAACCGTGACCGCAGACACTGATGGAGCCGGCTTATTCTTCCCAAGGAACCAACCATGGCAAAGCCCCACAGATAAGTAACTGTACTGCCGATGTTGTGGGTTTCCGTTTGATAGGCAGCAATAAGGCGAAGAGCGTGTGGTTCACCATCATATAGGGCGAAGCAGCTGATCAATTTTCGAGAACCTTTCCCAGTGTGAGGGCCATACTCCTCGCTCACCGACTCTGTGAAGACCTGACGACCAATCGGCTTCCGATATGAAATAATGTAAAAAAGTAATAACTGGAGTATCGGTTATCGAGTACCAAAGGTTATAAATACCTTTGTCGGTCCAGCGCATTGCAGATTAGAACTTATTATCAAAGGATCGAGATGGGATCCCTAAGACCGCTCGATTAATTTAGCAATACCTCGTATGCCAAAGAAGTATGGATTACGAAGGAGAGTTGACAAAGGGAAGCACCAACAGGAATGGGTTGACAGATGTGCAATGATGAACCCTACAACAGAAGGAAAGTTTCCTTACCCTATTTTTCAACACCGTTCAGGTGACAAATAGTCTCCAAACAGAGGAATGTTAAGTCCATAAATATACTATCCATAACGGTCACATGTCCTTTGGAGTTTGCTCCTTTGCTGAAACTGGTCTGAGGCGTCTGATCAACGATGGACCTAACACATTGCCACCTTCATTGAAAACTGATGACGACAGTCTATCTGGTTCAGCAATCTTGAATCCTTAGAAGAATTATCTCGCAAATAGCCTGTACTAGTGGTGGATGACCGATAACTTACCTTTGTCGCTTAAATTTGCTGATATTGTTGGAAGAGTCCCAAATGGGATGCTTATGAATTGCTCAAATCAACGAATCAGGTGATACCCCTGAAACGGAATCCGTGAGCCGTCAATTCATTTCCATTACATCTAGTTTTTGTGAATAGATGGTACAGGCTGAAGCCACAGTTTTCTTCACCACTCGACAATATGTAATCTGACACTGTTAACGGTCCGAAGGCTTGGTGAAAGCAGATCGACTGTGATTTTTTTCCTCGGTGAGGAACTGGTTTAAACATAATTTGCAAAACTGTACCCAACTCACCATAGGCGCCCTCTTTGTTTGCACTGTAGTAATACTTGGATATATCGTTGGTCACATCCAGGCCTTTTTCACGCAGTTCTGCAATCGCATGTACGTCCAGATCAACCGTCGTTCCAGAACCACCCGGGCCGGATTGGCTGCGCACCTGGGCGTTTACTTTAGCTTCTTCATAGCCTGCAATATCCACCTGTATCAAATTTAAAAACAGGGTTGACAGTAAGAAACCGAGGCGAAGATCTCGAGAACAGTAAGGTGAGAAATACGACAGCTCTGGGAGTAAGTTTGTGTCAAAGATAAGAAATAAATCATTACCTGTAAAAGGCCACTAACCAGTAGAAAAAACAACGCGTATGATTCTAGAGTGACTGTCTGGACCGAAAAGGGAATAATTCAGAACATACATAAAGCCACAACGGATAAACTGAAAGCGAACGCTATTCAATTACTCTACTATTTACGAATCAAATTATGGGCTTTTGTTTTCACTAGTGTTTCGCATACGGACGGAAGAACAAAATCTGGCTGGGCGCATACGATCGGTTTCGCGGTCATTGTCGTTCATCGAGTATGGGTACCCGGTACTCTACTGTCCAATCAACTCCATGCTTGTGCATTCTTTTGTTGGATTGGCACTGGGATCTCATCTGAACCACCGTGAAGTTCTTAAATAGACTTATAATTGATCCACGCTCATAATGCTCCCAATGAGGCTCTGATGTGAAGTAAATTAGTTTGACAAAAAAACGGCATTTTTCGCAAGTAGAAAGAAACGGGGGAAAACATTAGCAAACACGAATTGACGAAAAAATCCGTCAATATAAATAAGCTGTGCGTAAAGGAAACATGACACCGGCACAAAGTCTTGCTGGACTTCAAAAAAATTCAAATGTATTCAAACTGCACCTAAACCACAGAATCTTTTCCGCTTGCTATGATTCCTTCAAATGCAGAAACCTGTGACAATAGGCAGCACAACATAAGAAGAGTACCATGGATGGGAAAAAAGATTCCGATTTAGATCACGCAGCAATGACAGGCAAAGGTATATGAGATCCGAACAGTGTAACGGAGGACAGGCATGGAATCGCCCAAAAAAAGAAAGGTTTAAAACGAGAGTAAACTTTACTGTTCTTAGAAGCACGCGTTGTGATCAAGAACACTCGAGAGCCTCATGAATCAAGTAATCGGTGAACCAAAAAGTCAATGAACGAAAAATAAATTAAAATAATTTGAGGCAAATAAAAATAACTAACCTGCAAATCGTTTTCTTCTGCTATGAGCTGGGTGAGGTCCAATGGAAAACCGTACGTGTCGTAAAGACGCCAGGCTACACTTCCAGGGAGTATGTGATTGGCACCTCCTTGCTTTCGTATAGAGGCAATTTCACGTGACAACAAACGCTGACCACGCTTAAGAGTGAGCAGAAATTGTTGTTCCTCTTCGTTAATGATTTGTTTGACCTGTAAAATGGATTTTGTGCTTGTTAACGTCCCAAAGGAAAGCATCAACGGAAACCAAGGACATCACTTGTTAGGTTTCAATCAAAAAAAATGACAGGAATGCACGACCAAGCCTCCTCAAATTGACAACAGGGCTAGGCAGAGTGGGTCGATAAAAATTAACGGGTTGTCATACATTAGATTTCCCTTAGGAAGATCGGAAATATTAATCGATATCTAAGTGTCAAAAATAGCGGTGCTCTGAATTCGACCTCTATCTGCATCTATATGATCGCTTACTTACGAAAAGCCTGTTTATTTGATAATTATTCTTACATTCTTTCTATTGTCTAGCAGACGATGCTGGAGGATAACAGTAAAAGCTAAAGGAAATGAATGTGGCGTTATTGGCTGTGGAAAACGAACTGAGGCTACTCTACTACTAAGTTCTTCAAATTTGTCTGAGATTAGCAGCTAAAACAGTAGAGAAAATAACTGCACCTTATATTCACTTACCATGAGAACATTACTGCTCACTTCCGGGAAAGTATCTTTTAATGTTTCCACCACCACGTCGACTAGAGAGGCGAAGAATCCGGGTTTGGCATTCAAAACCTCAGCAGCATAACGAACCGCACGCCGCAAAATTCGACGTAATACGTACCCTCTACCGGTGTTCTGTGGGCGGCCACCGTCGCTCAGGGCAACGGTGAGCACACGTGCATGATCGGCTAGGACACGATAGGCCATGTCTATTCGATCAACATCACCCGCACCTACTTTTCCCGTGTATGGGCGGATACCGGTTTCCTATTCGAAGAAAGGCGATGCACATGAGACCGATATGACCAAAGGCACAAAGGAGGTATCATCAACCACGAAATGGAATCCGAATTAGAGAAACGCTACCCGAAATTCAAACAATATAAGAGAACAAAGCAAGATAAAAGAAAACAAAGTATTATTGACGACCATCAATGCATCCAACTACAGGGCTGAATTCGCTGAAAATAAACGTAATATTCGCCCCAAATACGAATGCGGACCATTATTATGACCAAATATGTTTCCGACTCAGATAATAAACTGTTAATAGATACGAGGAAGGACGATACCGCTTTGGTTGATAGCTAGGAAGTGGATCTGTATCTCTAAGAACGGCTTTTAATAGTCCAGGTCTAGAACACACCTAGGGTCAACGTCGCTTCGAGCAAAAGAGAGTGACAGTTAAAAAGACTTGTTCTTCAACCGCAGCGAACGTTCCGCGATGATCCGTAATGCATAATGGGGGCGGCATTTTCTCCATCTGAATTTCGGGGATGAACTTTCAACGTTACGACCGATTAATCTCTACCATCCATATTTGTGCACCGCGCGATTACCAACAATGATCGTCGCATTTATCATCATCATCATCATC
>LUCM01003041.1:0-10500 GCA_008360955.1 Fasciolopsis buskii | reverse complement strand
AATTCGTGTTTCACTCACACAGCAGACATCAATCGAAAGTGGGTCCACTGTCAGAGCCAAACACGCCGGTTGGCCAGCCTGCATTAAAGTGCGCACATTGAAATAACCGAGATTCAGAGGCTGACGAGGTTTGAGAAAATGTGAGGTAACAGACTGAAAACCACCTACTACACTATTTGACAATAAACCGTTGCGAGTATCGGGCGTGTTATCAATGGAGATACTATGGGTAGGCAGAAGGGGCAACCAGATTGGGTTGGAGACAGAAGAGACAGGTTGAATAAAACAGAGGGAACTCGAAGAGTTACAAACACCAACAGAAAGAATGAATATGCAAGCTGAAGCGGAAAAAGAACGTCGCAATAGCCAACATAGGGAAAAGTCTAATTGCACAAATGGACATTTTTGGATAGCTGGTGAAACGATCGCTACTGTTTGCGGTTCGTTACCGTATCCGTTAGCATCATCTTTCAATTGGCTGACGGATCTTTTGGGCACCAACCACGGAGACGTGAGATACTTAATTTACGTAAGTTCGGTGTACATATTCTCAGCCAATGATGTCACGTCATCTTCTGGCCTCCACGTGCTTTCTTCCGTCCCAGGGGAGAAACAGAAAATAGGCAGAGCATAGTAGACGAGTGTTTGTCACACAACATGTGGCCCAACCAATGAGTTCTGTTAAACCGATCCGCTTTAATAGGGTGTTCACCGAACCCGTACCCAAAACTCGATTTCTCACACTACGGCTCCATTCTTTCCTGTTAACGGAACAGCTTAGAAACGATCGTCGACCAAGAACCGGTTAAGTATTTGGCACTCAGTGTTAATGGTTGTAGGATTTCAGAGGCCATTTCGAACGGAAGCAGATGAAAACAGGTCATTTGAAAATCATAAGTGAAAAGTCCAAATACTGTGAACATTTCCTATGCATTTCGGTTGGACGTAAACCGCGGTAGTAATCACCAATCGGGATCGAAGATAGTTCTCCTTGACAGTGCAACTGATTCTTGCGCTCAGATACTCCTTTTAAAAGTTTTACGAATTTAGTCGATGCGGACAATATTATCTCCATCTTTGCAATTGACCAATATCCCGAGGTGAGGTGCTCTATTAAACAGATACTGATAAACACAAAGTAAGTGAAATTGATCAATCAGCGGGATCTTTCTAGAAACACCTGGATGCTGAGATCTGTTATGGTTTACCGAGACTTCAAATGTCTGAGTATAATCGGGGATGGGCATCTCAGACTCCGAGCTGGGTACGGGCGCCGATCGCAACTAGGAATTCTTCCAAATGGCCGCGCGTCTCAAACAGTCTCTTCTGAAGAATTCTACTCACTGTCTTCGCATGTTAGAACTGTTCACACCAAAATGCGAGAAAAGCGGATGCCCGTTAATCTTCACAGATTTAACCGACTATTAACCACAGAAAGGTCGCTGGATCCGAGTTTTAAACGAACTACTGGCGGCGTATGCAGCACATGGTATTATTCGCATCAGTATCTTTGATAAAGGATGATACATTGGGTGTCCAGTCATATTCAAAAGACGCCTGTAGTGAGTAAACGGTCATCCACCTTCAGCAAGTTACGAGATTCTTAGATGGTCTTACTACCTTATAGGTTAGACTCCGGTCAAAAACTCGAAATAGAGCTTCTAGTTCAGCATGGCCAACTGGCCAGCATCATGCCCAATATGGAACAATGGATCGCGAGGGACGCCAATGATGTAGAGGTGAAGAACGGCACAACCACAATGCGTGCTGAACTAATCGGTGTTGCTATTTTATTCTTTCGTTGTTACCGGCGTTTGCCGTGATCACCATACGCACCTGATCTGTACGGAGACGTGCTATATATACATACGTATTAACTCAGTGTGCGCCTTCTCAACTCTAAACATATATATATATATATATGCTTCGCCAAAATGATCAGTTTCACCAAACTGATCTGAACCGGTGCCGGCGAACTTGAGTTCGGTATGTGAGTCGTAGCTAACATCAATCTAAGGATCAATAGCATTTCTTGACCAGGATAATGAACGGTCATGTACAACAGCACAAGCACAAAGCAAACATAAAGAAAAGAATATCTAACGATTTCGAGGAGCTGATCTGTTAACATCGGTCAGCAGTTTGTCCTGTGTTATTTAATGAAAACGAAAACTGGAAAAAATACTCGTGTTGTTAAAAAAACAGCGGGCTTATGAGGCACTTAAATCACCTGATAATTATTCCAAACTGAGTGTTCCGTATCTAAAAAGCCTTAAATGTGCAACAATTGAACGTTAGAGAAGAGACAAACCCGTTGTATGGCCTTGAATAGGGGTTGGAATAGATCGGTGTCATAGTTTGACCGTTTGCCCTGGATCACGGACAGAACTCGCTCCAGACCCATGCCCGTATCAATATGCTTGGCCGGTAGCGAGCGAAGTGTTCCGCTCTCCTCGCTGAAGGGCACAAATAACACAGTAGATGAATAAAGATCGTGCAGAAACACTTACAATCGGATTTTTCTCATAATTGTTCTTCGCAAGACGTGCGGCCAGCCATTTAGGGTTTTGCAATCACGCGAACCGCAATTTCAAGTTGGATGATGTTTCGCCCAACTTTGACTGCACTGCAGTTTTATCGATATGGTGGTGAAAAGAAACCTCCACTACGAGAATAAGGCTCCAACTACTTTCGGCATTGCAGTCACTTTTGGATCATTTGACATCAAACAGATTTCGCAGTACGGATGCATTAGAGTGACAAATGTTTCATCGCAGTCAACAGTGAGGGGAAATTAGACCGCATGTTCTGTTTCCGTGGAATGGCGTTTACAGTTCTAAAAACAACGCAGCAACGGTATTTGCTCAAATCATATCCAGTTTATTTAGTCTCTATGATTTAAAACCGAAATTCCCACCCAAATAAATAACCAAAGTCTAACCCCAGAAAACCGCTGCATTCACCAAAACTCAGTCAAATCGGTTTCTTAGCTCAAATTTCGAAAGCTGCAAAACCTAAGTAAAACTACAGTATCATGGCAGAAAAGTTACATGGAATCCTAATCAAAACAGCCACAGAGCTGTTTTCCGCCCAACACGACTCTGGATTGTGAATAGGATAACCACCACAAAACAAGTGACTATTCACGCATGAAGTGGTACCAAGCTTGCCGAATAAGCGGTCAAGGACAAGCAGTAATGGTGTCTAGGACAGGGTGTTTCCGCCTTGTAGGCGATCTTCTCATAAAGTGAGATAATTCCTGGCCGGTGTGGCGCACTATTAATCAAATCCATAGCCTTTCATGTTTCGTTTTTTATATTCTAGTAGGGGCCTAAGAAACAAACGTCTAGGATACAAGCTGGGAGCTGCTGAGTCCCTGATTTGTAATGACCAGACGGCCTATGAACTGGAATGCTGACCATTAGCTACGAACGGTTAGCGAGTGCGAAGTTTTGCTCCGCTAATTTGCAGACCACCGGATCATATATTCGGAATGAAGACCCTTGAGAAATCTCTTACTAGTTTTCTCAACCGGATAACGACTCGTCCGCAGGCAAGCCATGGGTAATGGGGAATAATCGATGACAATGATGGAAGAAATTACACGCGCAGCGAGCACTACGGTGCTTTTTTCTAGCGGCTGCTTTCACTAGTTACGCAACGGTCAATACAATGAGAAAAAAACGTGGGAATGGTGATGAGTGTGACTGATACTTTGAGTTCGATAGTTTGTTTAATCGGTACTAATAAACGTGCATGACTTCGAGAAAACACAAGTTGGCGAACAAGCTCGTTTTTAGTGATTCGTATTCATGCCATTACATCACTATATACTTGGAAAAATTTTCCTTAGAAAAGATTGCGCTTCAACTACCCTGGCCGACACTTCGTCCCAATGCAAACCCTAGACAACAAAACAATTAACACAACACGTTCTTGTCTATTCAGGTTATGCAAGTAACGCCACAAATCCCTTCCTCAACCATATTTTCATCCGGCTAGTCTAATCATTTCTAAAGAAAAATTTCCCCAATATATAATGAGGTAATGGAATGAGTACGAATTACTGAAAACTTGTTCGATCATTTGTGACAAAACTTGTTCTCTCATTGTGCTCAGTGGGAATTTTCAAGGTGTGACTTCCTTCGTTTTGCTATATATATATATATATATATATATATATGCATAAAACGAGGAAATAATGTATCACAATATGATCAATGAGGATAACGACATAAATGGTGAGCATTTTTGGGTTTTCTAAACCGAAAGACAGCATAACACGTACGAAAATGTAGCTCTACGGCATTAACAGCATTGATAGTGAGTACCGTGGTCATGATTGTTTACAGACTAAAGAAAAGAACTAGTGTCTACTTTAGTGATACACAGTTAGACCAGCCAGAACATGACTAAGAAAGATCGTACCGATTAAACTGGATAAAGACCAAATTCCATATTTCCAACACATCGGGGTCATCTTGATTAACCAAGTGCGCTGCATTTCGTTGCCCGATCCGGTCATAGTGGATCTCCGAGCAGGGTCCACACGGTCCGGTTTCTCCCATCTCCCAGAAATTATCCTTCATGCCGAAAGGAAGGACGTGCTCCGGATCCAGCCTGAATAAAACGTACGGAAACAGAATATTTAAGGATAGATTTAACACCTAGACAAAGGTGAGGCTGCTGAACAGACAAAAAAACGAAAGACAATTACTCAGGCAAAATAAAGATCTGTTTCAGCACTGCGAACGGTTTACCAGATGGACTGACTGCAAGGTAAGGCCGAAAGGCTTCAAACATATTTCAAATGGGGCAAAGATCTATGATATCCGGTGCAACCCCAGGTTGCAGACAGAGAAATGGGCATCCAACTAGGCGACAACCGTTAATAGGGTAGGTCCAATGTTCATTGAACAAACAGCTGACCATGAGCAGGAGTGCTGAAGATGTGGATTTTTTCCTAATAAATGTTTTCTAGTAAAATGCCACGAATACCTGCTGATGATACTGCGAGGACATGAATGCAGTTCACCAGGGAAATCATCAGAGAACCCTTTATCGTGTTGCAGTGATTCAACAAGGTTTACGAAAGACAAGAATGAATCAGTCCTTTAACAACCAGCCGGTCCAATAAAAAGCTGTTAGCTCGTAGGTTCTGCTTGGCTGCGAAAAAGTCTGAAATATATCCGGGAACAAAAAGGCTTGCTTTAGATAAAGGAGCGGACTCGTGCAACAGCTCAACATGTAATCAACGTTCACGGTGTTTCTCAAACCCACTGGAAGGTTGGCGAATTTAAAGCAAACACAAACACATGTTTACCTGACATTTTATTTTTATTTGGCCCGCAGTTTCGCACTCACCGAGAACTGCTCTAAACCTAGTTTCTAAGTCTGGCTAAAATTGCTGACACCAGATGGTGTACTTTTTCATACCCAATATCCTCTCAAACGCGTCGCATACAGGACAACAGAATTGCTTAATTCGTACACTGCTAAGTCTTGCCATCGATGAACTGTGTACTTAGGAAAACCACATCCGAAATTCCAGTTGGTATTCAGTTAAAGTCACGAACCAGTTCTTCCGAGGAGTTTCACTGCAACTTCTCGTGATGTGAGTATGAGCGTGGCTATCAGTAACAGAGATGGAACTGTGCCGCTTAAACGGATTTCAGCGAGCAGTAAACTGTGGGTAATGAGAACTAGAGATCCTCGTAAAGTAAGCAATCGCCGAGCCAATAAATGCAATTTGTCGGTTGAATCGGCATCCGCGTCTACAAGTTACAACTCAAATGTCAAGGTATTTTTCACCGAAAAATTAATGGTACCTTACGAAAAGAAAACCCACGATTGCAGTAGAATATGAACGCCGTTCTCGAACGCGGAGCACTCGGAAAGCTTTTTTTCTCGATTCCTGTAGTTTACGAAACGTGGAATGGTTAATAACCTTGTTTTGAAGTCATCACCAGTTTCTCGTTGGCCCGAACTACAGGCATTCGAATCACCAGTACGGCACCGAGCATCCACTTATTTCGAGTTAGTTATGGAATCATGACGACTATGACATGAATAGCTATGAACAGCGGAGTTACAAACAAGACTGTCAGTTGTACTGGAACATTCACTCCAAATCTACATATTAGTATACACTAAGTTGTCTATGTGCCTCCGTGGGCATTTCCAATGCACGATACAGCAGCAGCAGAACTGCAACAAGGCCTTGTGATCGCTCAGTTTGGTGCTCAGATCGACCTAAACACCAAGCGAAGCAATCAGAAGGAAAGGAAAACCACAAACTTCATCAATAAAACGCACCAACATTGAAAACCAAGAATACTATCTGACTTGTCTCTTCCGCCAAAGCCCCGGAACAGACCAGTAGAAAACCGACGACTGACACCACATGAAACCATCGACTAGCACTAGTCACTAGGCAAAGGTGCCTGTGGTTTAGCAGGACATGAACACACACAGAGGCTGGAGACCCAAAAAGTTCGGGCTCAAGACTCAGAGCCTGTGGTCGCACAACGAACGGAACGGAACTGCTGCTCCCTTAAATGAGCAACAGCACAGAGCAGAAAACGGCGCCAGCCCGCCAGCACAAGAGGGAAGACGAACACAGGAGACCGCCCCGCGTTTATTGATGACTCACCAATACAGGACGGAAATCAAGCGATACAGTTTTAGGGCGCCCTTGGTCGGTACACGAAACAGCCAATCACAGAACGAGTTTTGATGGGTCTTTTTGCGGACATTAAAAGATTTTCAACCGCACAATATTTAAAATAACATCAATTTCAAAATACTGGGAAAAGGGTAGGTTCCTTCGGAAAGTCAACAACAGAACTAATATCTGCGGCACCAAAAACCCTAGAATCGTCAACGACCATGACACAACGGCTTAGAGACCAACGCATGCTTCCCAGATACTCCATTCCTGTTATAGTCGATGACCATTCTAGGGTTTTTGGGGTCGCCAATTTTATTTCTGCTATTAATTTTCCAAAACAACTAACGCTGTGTGCTTCCTCCTGTGATATCGTGCGTCGTGAGTACTTGTGTCTTGTGCTTCAGTGTGTGCATAGACCAACCAAACTCGGCAGCATAACAAATCTGGCGACGGGATTTTTCGAACTGAACGCAATCAGCCGATAACCACAATGGATGCGGACATGAAAAAAATGTTCCAGACCCAGCTCAAACTAATGGAGGCTCTAACTCAACGGATTGGGAGTATGACCACAATATCTGGCAGCCCTGAAATTTTATCAGATTCCCTGCTTCGCTCAATGACCAATTTCCCATACGATCCACAGTGCGGCGTTACGTTTGAATCCTGGTGCAAACGCCACGAGGACGTGTTCACTGTCGATCTGGCGGACAAAGACGACAAAAACAAAGTACGACTACTCCTGCGAAAACTGGGTTCTGCAGAACACATGCAATACATAAACTTCATCTTGCCGGATGAACCATCAAGCCGCACATTTGACCAGACTGTTCAAACTCTAAAGAAAATTTTCGGTGAGCCATCTTCCTTGTTCAACACACGGTATCAATGTCTGAAACTCGTCAAACGGGACGTCGATGACCTGGTAACATACGCAGGAATTGTTAACCGCGAGTGTGGCAGGTTCAAACTGGGTGCATTAACAGAAGACCAATTCCAGTGCCTGATTTTCATTTGTGGGCTTCAGTCCCCAAGCCATTCAGACTTGCGCACCCGTCTTTTAGCCAAAATCGAACAGCAACCAGACACAACTTTGGAACAACTCGTAGACGAGTGTGAACATTTATCTAATCTGAAACATGACGCGGCCATTATTCAACGACAGGAAAGGTCCTACAGCAGTGTGAACGCTGTTAAAGCTGGAAATCCGCCCACACCAGCTCGGAGGTCACATACACGTCGACAGTTCAAATCAGCCAAGCCCCCCTCGCCTTGCAGGTATGGTGGAGCCTGGCACTTCCACAAATTCTGTTCGTTTCACACCCACCAGTGTAAACAATGTCATCATGTGGGGCACAAGGAAGGGTTCTGCCAATCCAAAAGATTTTCACGACCAGCTCGTTTCAGCCCAGGCAAGCCAAATTCAGCTAACGACCGCGCGAGCGTTCATTCATTCGGCCTTGTGGCTGCCTGTCGATTAAACGCCGCCGACCGCAGAAGGTTTGTCACAATCAACATAAACAACCATCCAGTCTGCCTTCAACTGGATGCTGCGTCAGACATATCAGTCATATCCAAATCAACTTTGCACGACATTGGTAAGCCGCCTATCCAACCCTCTTCAATCACGGCTGCAACCGCCTGTGGCGGTGCTTTGGAGCTAGCCGGACAGCTGCTTTGTACAGTCAAATACAACGACAAACTGATATCGACGCTGTGCTATGTGGCAAACTGTGATATCAACCTGATTGGCGCTGACTGGCTGGATGAATTGGGCCTCAGCAAGTTGCCGATAGACACCTTATGCAAACCCGCTCAGAAGTCCCAGCAGCACACGCGCTCGCCTTCAAACCATCCTCGGTGAAACGGTCAGTCGGAGTGACTCTTCCCTAGCAGAGTGTCATCGCGCAAATCTGTCGATCGAGTTGAAGGCTGCGCGAATTGCTAACAACACAATGATCGTCGGCCTGCATGAAGCAAAACGGCGCTCTAGCAGCTGCCGGGATGTGAAAACGCGATGTGCCGGATTTTTATTTTTTTGTAACATGCTTTACGCATAAGTACAATGAAAGTGGCTCCATAGTCATTAGGGTTCACTACGCCGGGGAGAGAATCATGAGTGACAGAAACACATAAGGCCTCATTAGGCCGGATGTACTAATTACCCGGGCGACAGCCGGCCGTCTACCACCTGTGATTGGCGGATCTGGGATTTTAACCTTTGAACTTTTTAGTGACAGACGATCAACCCATGGTAACAAAAATGTCATTACCTAGACCAAAACGGTGATTCGTATAACAGTTGTCAACCAATGAAAATGGTAAAGGGGGGTTAGATGAATCAGATATTTGACAATAATTATTAATCCGCGAAATGCAGGTCGACTTACCCCAAATCCAACCAAATTTGTCGCGCTTCATCATCGGGGGGTAGGCCAACGGAACTATTACCCTCGAAGTAAGTGACATACAGTCGTTTGGCCGGAATTTTCCAAGTCTTCGTCAGCAATTCCCAAGCAAAACCACAAGCTTCCTTTTTGAAATAGTCACCAAAGGACCAGTTTCCCAACATTTCGAAGAATGTATGATGGTAGACATCGCGACCAACGTCGTCCAAATCGTTGTGCTTACCGCCAGCGCGAATGCATTTTTGAGTATTTACTACTCGTTTCAACTGAGCCATGTCTGTATTTGGGTCCACAACACCTTGAAAAATAGGTTTGAACTAAGAGAAATGAAAATTTCGCGAATCAAAGCTTGCAGGAAGCCAACCTGATTCATTCCAGCATTAGAAAACAGCAGCGTTGGGTCATTGTGAGGTATCGTTGATGACGAATGAACATATAAATGACCTTTGCTTTTGAAGAAATCAAAGAACTGTTGTCTCAATTCATTCGCAGTAGTATTCGCATTCATATTTTGTAACCCTGGGACCAAAAATGAGGAGAGATGGCTAAAAAAGTAGAGTGAAGTTAGATCTTGAGAAAATTGATGGCATCGTCCAATGTAGTACACGAAGGTATACAAGTGAGGTACAGCGGTAAATCCAGTACCTAATTAAAACTTATTTGCATTACTTTTATTCAGGCTTATGACACTAACGAAGAACTCACGAAAGGGACAATACCGTAGGTCACCCATCAGACAGGACAATTTCTAATCATTAGAAGCACCCGACCGTCAATGGCACATGGTCAAGTAACTAGATATATAAAAGAAAATCTAGCTAAATCTAGAAAACGATATGGGACAACGAATGAGGGAATACTACCAACAAACAGAAACAATGTGCCAAAAACATCTATGTCAGGATGCAAAAACTTGTCCAGCCACTGCGACAAAGAATGACTGGACCACCCAAGCATGGAGTAAAATAACACGTGTTGTGGTACTGTAAACCTAATCCCACGTATATTTAATATCCACTGTGAGAAAGGTTTGTCACAATCAACATGAACAACCATCCAGTCTGCCTTCAACTGGATACTGCGTCAGACATATCAGTCATATCCAGATCAACTTGGCATTACATTGGTAAGCCGTCTATCCAACCCTCTTCAATAACGGCTACGACTGCCTGTGGCGGTGCTTTGGATTTAGCGGGACAGCTCCAGTGTACGGTCAAATACAACGACAAACTGGTATCAACGCCATGCTATGTGGCAAAATCGGACATCAACCTGCTTGGTGCTGACTGGCTGGAAGAATTGGGCCTCAGCAACTTGCCGATAGACACCTTCTGCAACTGCGTTCAGAAGTCACAACAGTACACTGACACACTGGTAAAACTGTTGTGACTTCTGAACGCAGTTGCAGAAGGTGTCTATCGG
>LUCM01003039.1:298579-329759 GCA_008360955.1 Fasciolopsis buskii | reverse complement strand
TTGAGATAAGCCATCCTGTATAGCTCGTTGGGCCATGGAGGCGCGCAAGCCGTTACACCACGTCAAGGTACAGTTTCGTTGTGACGGTAACACTTGTGACGTCGTTCTGATACCCCCGGAAGTTGAAAGGTTGTGTTTTGTGTCGCAATGCATTCAGTTCTGTTGTATGATTGTTTAACATGGATTATTCATATTGGAGATGTTCGTCGCTTGGAGGTGTCCGACTTTTGATGTCTACCTAGTGTGGCTAGGATTGGATGGAGTCACCGAGTGAGTAATGCAGATGAGGGGAGGAATTTAGGTTCCGAGAACATTTTATCTCAGCACATGAAACTCGGTCGACTACATTGGTTAGTTCATGCGTTGCCTATGGCAAACAATCGTCAACCTTATCGTGCTTTCTTTTGCCTTCCTTTCACGGAGTGCAAAAAGCCATATGGAGATCAGCAATTGACGTGGCAACGCGGGCTGAGAAAATGCATAACGAAATTAGGTAAAGGTGTTTCAAGTCTTCATGTTTTTTTATCCGAAAGACAGGTGAACTAACTAACTGGAGACACTGAAGAATATGGCGATGAACCGTGAACAGTGGTTACCGTGTTATCCTTTTTCTATCGAATTAGGATGATTGGAAAAGCACTTTTGTATAGTTAGACTGTTCCTTTTGTTGTTTACAGCAGCATTCTTGTCTGTTCCTTCCCTCGGAGATCCATTCCCTGTTTCCTTGACATACTCATTTTTTAAAACAGAAACTTGTCTCTGGGGCAAGGGCAATGGTCAGTGAGGCTTTCCTTGCTGTTTAATGCTGAACGGTGCTGATAATGATGGTGATTCAAAGATTAAATCTGTCTCGGAGTTGGGGGCGCAAGGCGTTGTCCGGACAGTCTGATCTCACCGCATGTTCCGTTTTTTGGAAGAGGCCGTGTTTGGTTTCTGTCTACATTTAGAATTTTCCCCCACCGTCTTCATACTGCGATTCTTAATTGTAGCTTTCGAACTCGTCAAACAGAAATCCAGTACAATGAGATAATCGACCTATTTGTGTTGCATAGGTTACAAAATTGTTAAAATAATCGAGCCGGGTAAACATGTTTGTCGGCATCTTTAAATGCTAGCGCTCACCTTATTTGGGTATGCAGGGGACACCGACTATGGTTTGTCTGCTTCTGATCATATTTTCGAGCTTCGTGTCGATTGTCACCCACCAATTGAGTTCGATTTATTCCTATTACAAGTGGCCCCTAACACCCAGGTGTCATTTGCAATAGCCATACCCTGTTAGATCAGGCGAATTATCTCTAGTGCATAACTAAACTGTTCTGTTTCCTGTTTTAGGCTGTCGACAACCTTGAGTGGACAGAAGTAAGCGGTAACCGTTGCTTCTTATAATTCTATTCTGCTATCGCAACCTATTTGGCATCATTTCCGCTGTTCGAATCACCAGTTGTATTCCATTGTTGCCTCGGCTGTTCGCACGGCATTTTCCCCCTCCCCTTGTATCTGCCGTCCGCTTGGTGGTTTCCCTAGTCTTTTGGCTTTGTCTGTTTTTTTAGTATACTTGAGCGTCCAGTTAATCGACTGTGGCCCCCATAATTAGAATGTTACATGTACATCAAAATCAAGCAACAACTGTGATCGTTCCTCACAACGTCCTTCCATATATCAATCACTTTTCCTTTCTTTTTTCTGGGAACTTCACTAAAATCAGAAAATGAGTTTGCTTGGCCAATCCGCAGTTTCCTTTTTGTTATTCACTGTTTTGGTATCGTTCTGTGGCCTCTTCTCGTTCTATCTGGCATTCTCTGTTAAGCAGTACTTACAGAATCCGTTCATATTTTGTATTTATTCGGATTATCTTTATTCTGTTTGCCTCCGGTGAGTGTTCTACTCTGTGTTGAATCCAGTTCGCCATGGGAAGAGAACTTTTTAATATGAATCATGCTCTTTTCGATCAGTTTTGCGTGTTACCGCGCTCCTGGCAGCTCTAGAAAGGTATTTTGGACGGGTCTACCAGTCCGTCAACTTCGGACCATTTATCTTCATGATGCTCATTGTTCATTGAACACAATTGATGTGCCGAACTTTGCGTCATGTACGAATAACAAGGATCTGACAAAATTCCGATATCTTAACAACAGTCTGCTAAAACAAGTGATCCTGGCAACACTGGGGTAAACTGAGATTATGTGGAATAAAGAAGTACAGGAAAATAAGACGTGAAAAGAGGAAGGTGTGAATAAACTATGAAAGAGTGAAAGAAGAGGTATGCCAAGGAATTTGTTTACGCAGGACTGTGGAAAACATTATGGCCACGGTAACAACAACGGCTGCACCCGATTGTGTTGTTTGCACATCTCCGGTTTCAACATCCGGAATGCGACAGTTTCTGGTGTCATGTGCAATAGTTTGCATAGTCCCTTGGTATAAAAGCTGGGAATTGTTGGATCGATGTGAAGACTGTCGGTGATCACTGGTGACCACTAACAACCAAGTGACGTTAAACTAGATCGTTTATTCTCTGAACTGTTCCTTTGTTCAGAGCGGCCAATGTGCTGTGCGCTACAAGAGCATGAGAACATATAGAACAAAGGATCGAAACGGATGAGGCAACCTGTCTTTGGATTGAAGAACAATAAACGGTTTCGTGTTAATTAAGACTCATATGTCAGCCGAAGGAAAAACCTCCCTAGAGCCTTGGATAAATGTTACCCCAGCGATCCCATTGCTTTATCATCTTTAAGTAGGTCTAATATGCACACTTCTTTCTTCTTGACTGTTCGTTTTTTCTTTGTAGTTTTCTTTTTTCTTATGACGAATGAATGGTTCTGGATAACCGTTCTCTTGCAGCAATACAAGTTCCTGATCGATTACCTGTTTGCTTCAAGTAATTCTTGCTCTATAGACGAGACAGTCGACTAGATTCCTCTTGTATTGTAGAGGGACAAAGCTTGAAGAGTGTGCATTGTCCAATCCAAGTAAACTTTCGAGGTGCAGTTCTTCTCGTGTGGTCATTCACAATTCGTTGAAGTCCCCCGTCCTAAAACGCCAGAAAGTTGTTCCTCCGCACTTCATCATACAATGAACATTGTTAAATGTTTGTATGTTTTAGTGATAGGAGATAGAATGTTTTCATGAAATAATTCACCATATGATATCATAGCTCAGCTGACCATTAAGAAACCATGGAAGCACTGTACACCTGTTTCATACTTGTTAGGAATCATCAACAGTGAATATCCACCACGCCCGAGCTGGGATACGAACCCGGGACGAACGATTCTGGGTCGAACGCCTTAGCCATTACTCTACCGGGCAGGCTCTGAACGGTTTGTTGAACTTCACCACATGATAATGTTGCACCTACCCGTCAGTGATTTGCACGGCCATGGGACGCTAGCGCACATCACTCTACCGTTACTGATAAATGACTTCTCTGTAGGTAGCCTAAGTGCGACGAAGGCTTTGGATATGGCCAACAGAGCTTGGCTACTTGGTATGTTTGTATATTGTTAAATGTGTCTAGTAATTTCCGAATATTTGTTGGGAAGCCACATTATGAACGTAACATCCAATTGTCTACACAACTTGAGGCTCTTAATGCCGCTGTGAAACGAACTGTTCAACTTTGGCCAAAAATCCATCAGCCAGATGGGCCCAAGCAGTGGTCCCCCACTGCTGCATCCTTTTTGTCTAACGTACTTCGCGTCGTAAACGAAACGCACATTTGGTGCACATCTGAGAATCAATTCTGTATGCCATATTACTCAAACTTCACTTCTGACTTCGTTACCGATCAAGTGTTGGCAGATAAGATCTACAGTCTCTGTCAAACGAACTTAAGCGCAAAGGGCTTTCACGTTTATGGAAGCCATTGTTCTCTCAGATGGATCATGATGTTTCAACATTTCAACGAAAGAAAACAAATCTTCCGCACCATACTTTGTTAATGACCTGCTTAAGAATTCAAGCATCACAATGCACTCAGTCGTAGCCTGATAGGCTAAGCTTCCTGAGTTCAGTAGTGGTCTAAGTGAGACATTAGGCTTCTGGAATCTAGGCAAGTAGTCTCCTGGTCCTCCAAGTTGGATTGATCTGAGTTAGCAGCTCAGTCGGAAAAACGAATGGAAGAATAATTAATCCAAATAGATTGGCCTCCACTCAGTAATGCCCCGATGCCTTGCAATCAGGTTCTTGTCAGAACCAAAGGCTTTGGTTGAGAACCCTAATCGTTCTTCTGCTTAGCGGCTGGATTCCCCAGCAGTACCCGTCCATCAATTCGCATGAGTTGCACGCCTACAAATAATTCCATACTGCATCGGTCGTCGTGCAGGATAATCAGGACCGCGCTGCCCATTGCATCGAGCGGGGTGGGTAGTGAAGAGTATGCTACTGCTCACAGTTCCCTCTCTTTTATTCAACCTATCTCTTCTATCTCCAGCCCAATCTGTTTGTCCCTTATGCGTACCCATAGTATTTCCATTGGTAACACGCCCGATAGTCGGGACGGTTCATCGTCAAATAGTGTAGTAAGCTGTTTTCCGTCTGTTAGCTCACATTTTCTCAAGCCTCGTGAGCCTCTGCATCTGGGTTCCTCCAAAGGGCGCACTTTAATACAGGCTGGCCAACAGGCGTGTTTGGCTCTGACAGTGGACTCATTTTCGATTGATGTCTGATGTCTGCTGCGTGAGTGAAACACGAATTCAGGATTCGAGTAGAGTAATTAAACTGACTGCGCCAAACGTCTCGTCAAGATATTTTTTTCGCACTTCAGGAGACGAAGCAGCTCAAGCTGTGGGTCAACGTGGTGTAGGAATAGTCTTAAGTGAGAAGGCTGAAGCAACCCTTTTGGACTGGATCCCAGTTAACAGTCGCTTGTGTGCCATGAGACTGCAGGGATCAGTCGGCGTCCGAAAGGATAGTAATGTTAGGCGTAGTTTATTTGTTATCTCGGCATTTGCTCCAACAGACTGCAGCCTCGTCACTCTTTTTCGGAAGAGCAAACGCTCTGACATTGTAGTGGTAGCAGGTGACTTTAATGTACAATTTGGAAAACTTAGTGCATCGGAGTCCTGTTTAGGTGGGCGATGCGCCTTGCCTGCACAACGAACAGACAACGGGGAAAGACTTCTCCAATTCTGTGCAGACAATCATTTATTCCTATCTGGTACGAATTTCCGACACAGTTCGCGTCACACTGCGACATGGCGCTCTGACTCGACAGGTGGCCTGAGTCAGATTGACCATATCACAGTTAGCTACCGTTGGCGCGGTTCTGTCCAGAACTGTGGATCATACTGGACCACGTACGTCGAATCGGACCATGCGTTAGTTTTAATGCGATTTTTGCTGCAGCTCAACGGTCATCGACACAGACCACAAACCTGACTTGCAGTCGAACGTTTGTCTGATTCGGCTGTTCGCAACAGCTACGAACAGAAACTATCGGAGGGACTAAGAACTTCGACGAGCAGCAATGTAGATGAGCGGTGGGATCAAATTAAGCAGGTGATGCATTTGGCAGCAAATTTCGCCTGTGGTCCTAGATCTAGCGTTCATCAAAACACCGGATCTCTCAAACATCGCTAATTCCAATGGATCATAAACGCCGCTCTCTGACTGCAAGGATGTGAATACGATACGTAGACAGTTGCAGCGTCAGTTTACGATAAGCCTTAAGAATGACCGCGAAAACTGGTGGGTTAAGGTAGCCGAAGAGATGGAAGTGGCGTCCTATTCAGGTAACAGTCAAAGACTGTTTAAGCTTATACGCGACAGCGGTGGGCGACACCGGCGAACTTCGGTTAGTGAAGTCGTGTGCGATAGGACTGGACAGTACATCCAAGGTAGACAGGAAAGACTGGACTCTTGGGCAGAATATTTCAAGGATCGGTTTAGCTGGCCACACGCTAACGTATTTAGTCCGACGTCTGGATCTGTGAATACTTGGGAGGTGCCACTTCATCCCCTAGTGGAAGTGGAAGTGGAGTCGAATATTCGGCTTCTGAAGAGGGGAAAAGCTGCCGGTCCCGACGACCTTCCCCTAGTTCTTTTCAAACTTGATGGGAAGCTCTGGTGTAATCAATTGCGTCCTTGCTTTATGCTATTTGGAACGAGGAACGTGGTCCGTTATTGCGGGGCGAGTCACTGATTGTATCCATCATCAGTAAGGACACACGGAGTGACTGTAACAATCAACTAAGTTCTTAGCTTCGATAATGCTGCATCGTTTGATACCAGTTCGCGTGAGTAACATCCGCGAAGAGCAGGCCGGATTTCGTCCATTTCGAGGTTGCATCGACCAGATATTCACTCTTCAGCAGTTACTCGCCGCCGAGTTTTTAGATTTTCACTTGATTCACATATTACCGATATAAGGTCGTATAGTTGAGTCACCAACTTTTTCTCGCAAGATACTAGGTGCTACAAAGAAGTGATTATCGGCATACCTCTTTGGGTCTTCCAGGTAGTCTGACGGTGATGGCCTGGGTTCTGGTCTGCTGAGGAATTTCTCTCGTTTCCTTTCTCGAGCTTTGCCGCACACTAAGAACAATCATCAATAGCCCTTCGATGCTTGTCACAAATCCCCAATTGTCGCTTCGTATCTACTAACCCACCTTGTCTAAAATGGATTTGACTGCATCTAATTGATGGAGCACATGACGTCTAAGATATCGACTATTTCGAATGACGGGACATCTTCGTAAGGGCTCCCAGTTTAAGTCTCGGATACCGATTATTAATGACAAACTTCTATAAATTCGACTGATCCGTTACTTCCGGGAAAGGGGCGTTGGACTTCAAACAGTTATTGAGGTTCTTTATCGCCATAGACTGTCCGCTGTTTTATTCCCTGGAATATGCCCATCGAACCATGAAAAATTTTAATATGGGGAAATTCCTTTTTTATATAATCATCTTGTGTCTGTATAGTGTTAATTGTCTAAAAAGTATACTTAGCCTTCGTTTACAGTGAATAAGCAGGCGCTCGACGAAATTCCGGAATGATAACGATTGTCCGTCCCATCCGAAGTTATCGCAATCTTGCTGCTGAAACCGGAGATGTGCAAACAACACAATCGGGTGCAGCCGTTGTTGTTACCGTGGCCATAATGTTTTCCACAGTCCTGCGTAAACAAATTCCTTGGCATACCTCTTCTTTCACTCTTTCATAGTTTATTCACACCTTCCTCTTTTCACATGTCTTATTTTCCTGTACTTCTTTATTCCACATAATCTCAGTTTACCCCAGTGTTGCCAGGATCACTTGTTTTAGCAGACTGTTGTTAAGATATCGGAATTTCGTTGGAGGTTTATTCATTCACTGGAAACTACAGTTACGCATATTCTCTGAGTTATTGGTCACCAGATATTAGTTCAATGGGCATATTCTCCGAAATAATAAGGATGTCGAACTTTTTATAATTTTATTTACTCACGACTCTTAAGTTTCCTAAGTGGACTTTAATCCCTGGGATTTTCCCAGGAAGTTCTCTGGACCTGATCTGAATTGGTAGAGATTGGTGGCCAAAATGCAGACTGTGGAAACAACTGAACGTCGGTTTCTGCCCTCTCCACAACAAAGATGAATAACATGGCATCTTCCTGCCACAATGTGAGCAATACGTGGATCATACCTTGAAATTCATTTTTTCCAGATTCGGAATGGTTCTTTTTCGATTCTGATTTTAGTTTGGTTGTTAACTTGTTGTGTCTCTAACATCGAGTTGGCTATTTGACTTGAATACCTCAAACTACTCCCAAACGGCCTGCCTTTCACATGTCCTCTGCTGGGGAAGTCCTGCGCACTGCCTTCTCGTGGTGGTGTTCCCACTTAAGTTCGAGGACTAGGACGAATGTCGCCCCATCCCAGTGATTGTTCTTTGG
Source organism: Fasciolopsis buskii (assembly GCA_008360955.1). NCBI lineage: Eukaryota > Metazoa > Platyhelminthes > Trematoda > Plagiorchiida > Fasciolidae > Fasciolopsis > Fasciolopsis buskii. Next base: position 321,875 of record LUCM01003039.1, on the reverse strand, counting down.
GGCTCAGTCTAGGTAACTTGGTTAAACCCTGATTCCGATTTAGCCACGGATGGCGTACGTGGCACGCGGGTGTATGCCCCCCGGCATCCGTAGCGAATGGGTCTGCTAGGCACCCAGCATGTCTAACTCCACCTGAAGAGCGTACGAATTGAGTAGAGAGTCACCGATCCCCAGCGGGTTATGTGACCTTCAGATCTTCCTGGTGCGAGATGGGTTTGACCATCTGGTCAAAGGCTCGGGGTATGGTCCTTCATGTCAATCCTCCGGTCCAATTTGGGCAAGCGGGTAGTACCAAGCCCAAAAGGGGACTCATAGATAACCGATGGCGTGGAGATAGTGGATGGAAGAGCTGCCATGTATGGAAAGCTTGCACAGTACTTCTTTTTTCCCTTTTATCGCTCATTGTTTTTGTTTTTCTTCACGATGATTCTGACGCTACATGATTTGTATTCCGATTTATGTTCTCTTTCTCTAAATATACATATATATATATATATATATATATAAATCTGATAGATGTGTTGAACGACAGCTTGAATAGATACATGATGGCCTGAAAGACAACGTTATCAAGAAAAGTTGATATTAGACTGATGTGGTGTTCACCGAAAGCGTCTCGTAGGTTCCTGCCGGGATTCCATCATAACCTGGGTACTTGCTGGACGCCAAATGACCGCTTACGGTAGCTATGGCGTCCAAGAACAGGGAGTCACGATTGAATGTCATGCGAAAGAGCCGAGCTCGAATCGATATCTACTAAGAAACCAGGTGAGCTTTTATATCAACCTAGTTATCTTACTATCCGTATCAGGGATCTCTAGCCAAAGCGAAGAGTTGGATAACATTATCACCTTGTTGTGTTGCTGAGTTTGGTTGATCTATGTACACACTGAAGCACAAGACACAAGTACTGGCGACGCACGATAACACGGGAGCACATGGCCTGTGGTCTAGTAGGACACGAACACACACAGGTTGAAGACAAAAGTTCGGGCTCAAGACTCGAAGCCCGTAGTCGCACAACGAACGGGACAGATCTGCTGCTCCCTTGAATCAGCAGCCACACGGAACAATAAGCGGCGCGAAACACGAATAGCTAGCCCAGCCCGCTAGCGGAAGAGAGAAAACGAACACAGAGTACTGCCGCGCGTTTATTGGTGACCCACCAACACAAGTCAGAATTCAAATGAGCTCTATCGTTTATATAGTTTTGTTGGGTGGCCTTGATCGATATGTGGAATAGCCAATCACAGAACGAGTATTTACGAATCTTTTCGCGGACATGAAGATATTCAACCTCGCAATATTTAAAATAACGTCAATTTCGAAATACTAGGAAAAGAGAAAGTTATTTTGGAAAATTAATAGCAGAATTAAAATCTGCGGCACCAAAAACCCAATAACGGTCACCGACCATAACACACCTATCCAGTCGTTATAACTTACGTAGGGCTCAACTCATCGACGCACCCTGTTGTGCAGCTGCTGTCAGCCCATTCCACTGCATTTTGACTGAAGCTATCGCGTTGCCGAGTGAGGTGTACGCGGGATTCACCAACCATATGTCTATTCCCCTCGGTAATACATCTATTTTCCCATTGCGTCAATGTGCTTGGGTAGGGTTGTCGTTATGCTTGTCACCTGTATCAGTATATGACGCAGTCAATTTTTGTTGCCAACCTGTGTCGCGATATGATCTTAAGTTGATGATGACTACCTTGACGGGACTAGCGTATAGTCACTTTCCCATCTATCGGCTTGTCAGAATTTCCAGGGCATCGACCAGAAATGTGAGTTTTTGGGACATCTTCCAATCCTTTGATATCGTCTCAAGCACTCGCTGTAAAATGTTTTTCGGTATTGTAATATACTGCAGTATACGTTCTCCACAGTGCTGTCATATGGAAAGATTTAGGCATTGACCGCCACTACGATTGACTTTTGAAGGGCACCACCGCGAGTCTTGGCATTATGGGTTCCCTCACAGAAGAAGACAAAGTTTGTGTTATTGACATTCATTCTCAACAAATCCTGAAAACTCATCAGACTTCAGAGACCTCCACCATGTTCGAAAAAAATGGCTCTAGACTAAAAAATCCAATGTCGTCAGTTATTAAACATGCGTGTTCAACTGCCTCTAATAAATAACAGCCAAATCAATCAGTCTGCTGCACATCATTTTTGAACATGCACTGGGTCCGACGGTGGTAGCCTAAGTCCGCTTACCCATGCTGATAGTAGTATTAATATTTCCTACGTACTATTCCATTTGCATTATTCGTTGTGAACTGAGCCAGAGCCAGGATTAAATTCGGCTGGTTATTCGTGCTAGGTTTCAGGTGCAAGTTGATGGAGTTTGCCCAATCGATTGACCATTAATCAGACTGGTAAGTCGTGTTCACCGTTGAACAGAATTTTACGCTAACCAGGCCGCACTTCTTCTGTCTAATTAAAATAACCCATAAATTGTAATCTTCCTCGCAAGTCCGTGAGCTGAACAACGAGCATAAACCGACCGAAATCAGTGGAATGACTTCACAGCCACACGGACTCAGTTGATAGAATGCAGTACGCAAGTCGTGTCAAAACAGGAACGCAGTTGTTGAACAGTGCCATGTGAACGGTCCAAGATAAAAGACGCATATACAGGAGGGAAGCTCACACTACTACTGACAACGCGATAAGTAAGTACAATAGCAATGCATAATTCTGGAACCCGCCTCCGAAACGAGTGTATTTACACGGCAGGTTTATGGCGTGTTTGTGCAATGTGGTCCACGAAGGTAAGGCTGAGGGAGAAGGAGCTTCGGGAAAAGTTAAAACAAGACCAGAATGGGAACGGAGTTCAGTTAGGGTCGTCATCAGCTCCTCTCGGGAGTAAGCAAAAATGATGAGAGCCGAGCCAATAGAAACTTCAAAAATATAGAATGTCCGGATAAGTTATTTAACTCATAAGTGAATAAACAGATTATTCAATACACGATAAATACCATTCTCACTGCGTTCTCCTCAAGTCAATCAAAAAATTGAGATAGACCAAAAAACAGTGACATCTGTGAAGTCGTAACACTGCGTGATTCAAATTGAGGAGCGAAATTAGTCTGAATCAAGCTGTGTATAGAGTGTGTGGGATTTTCGCTGCACTCGTAGAGCAGTGCAGAAGGAAGTAAAAATGCACTTACGAATGAGTGCACTAGCGTTTCCGGTACGAAACGATGGGATACATCCGGAATCCAATGAAGAAAACGGGGATGTCTGTCAGAGGCAGGACAATGGGAACAACAAGCGACTGCCATTTGCGGATAAAATGGTGAAAATTCGGATGCAACACCCAGCACACGTTTATGTAGCACTGATTAGGTCTGATCGGGCATAATCACAAAGATGGTGTGAAAGGAAAAGAGAAAAACAAACAAACAAGCTAGATGACCATCAAGTGAAATTACAATGAGATCCGTCAGCAGCATCGGCACAGTGGTTGCACTTGAACTATTCCGTGGAAAAAGTAGTCATTCAACCCTCCCACTCTATCCCGTACGAAGATAACAGTGTACCGGTTTGTGGCAATATGTATGATGAAAGCCCGAGATGATGGAGATGTAGCTGCATGATTACTATGAGCTTCAAAGAGTGAGCGAGAAAGGCCAAATAGGACAAAGATGGAAAAAGTTGCTAGTAGGGTCGAATTATGGGGAATACAAATGAGCCGCGATACAGCCGATTCTTTCCTGCAAGCCCAGTGAGACAAGATGTAACTGGCCACCGGAAACGGAAAATCCTTTGAGAAAACCGAGGAAACCAAATGCTCGCACAGATCTATCCTTGGAGGTGGTTTTCACTTTCACAGGCAGGTTGACTAAACAATCCTAATGGGAACGTAAGTGTCCTATCCGAAAACCGGGCATACAGTTAGTTAATGGTATCGACTCCTGTTCCGGAATTGAAACGAGATATCATTCCATTAGAATAGGTAGTATTGAATGATTCGGTGTTTCAAGTGGGACCACTGGTATGTAATGCGTAAAGAAATGTGCTGAGCCATCGCTAATGGTAGGTGTGTTCGAGTATGAGTTTTGGGCAGGTACGTGTATGTGGATTCGGAGGACAACATTCACAAAGATGCGGGTTAAAAGACCTAGGCGAAAAAAATCCACCAAAGTTAAATCATAAATGTGCGCCTTTCGCAAAAGTTGTGTATCGAAACCAACTCATCAGATACAAAGATTTGAGAATCGTCTGTATCCCCAGAATCAACATGGCATCATAGTACAGGTCTGAGGATGTTACCCGACGACTTGGTATTGGAGCGAGCGTGGAACGCGAAAGTTTGACCACTGTGTTTCAAAATGAAAATCAAAGTTGCTGGTCAATTAACTTGAACTTTGCGCAGTATGACCTGCCAGGTTCGAGGTTGGTGGCGGCGGTGCTGGTGGCTTGTTATGGCCCACAGGTCCGTCGGAAACCGATGTGATGGATTTGGGTCCATCCACAGGTGATTTCGCGTTATCCGTATGGGGTAATGATGCCGATGATGTAGGCTGCGAAATGCTTATTGCTCGCGAACGGAGTTGTGATTTGTTCGGATCCGAGTTGGATGCTGCCACCTTGCCAGTCGTTCCGTCCTGATTGGTCGGTGTGGTTCGATCGTCTACATGAGTTTCCGTCGGATCTGTTCCGGATGTGATCTGCATGATAATTACGGAAAACGAGTGACATCGCAATAAGGTTGACTGGATAAACCGAAAAGTCATGCGGAATCAGAGGCAACTTGCAAGTAAATCACACAAGAGACTGATAAATTATAGAAAATGTTGTGTTAAATTTACCGGCTTACCAATCCAACCAAACTACTGTAAATTCCTGTGCACCTCTGAAATTGCTCAACAAACAAGTATGTTTTTTCAGGTAGATGCCTATTTCGGAGTAGGATTTGACCGTTGTTCAACTGGTGTCTTTATTTTATTGTCGATAGAAATAATACATCGGATGGTGACTTCAATCGAATTTGCCTCCCACAGGATTCGACCAAATCAGCCATTAGTGCAGATTCAAATTACTTAAGCATGGATACTGACGGCTTCGATACGGTGACAAACTGCTGCAAAACAAAGCTGCATTCCTAGGAGCTTAACAGCTATTGTGAGAGCACTAAAAACAAATCTACCTCTAGCTATGCGGAAATGACAATTTCGCAAACAGCTATCACTCGATTCATTCCTGATAGTAGTTATCTGATTGAGGGATAAGATAATTCGCGTCACATATGAGAACATAGCCGTTTTAGAACAAGAGACGTTTATCTGCTAACCGACCGAAACAGAACGGCCAGATGTAATTCCAAAATGTGAACGAGTAAAGATTTAAAAATGTCATCAGAGTGCTGAACGAAATCACTTGACACTTCGAACGTTGTGATGAGATAAGCAATGAGGGTCTATATAGTATTGTGACCTTAAGTGACGAGCATTCACCAAATGGGGAGAGTCAATACTGCTAGCAAATGCGTTCCGAAAATGTGTTGCACGTATCGATCAAGTTCACGCTGATTGCGGAGCATAAAAGTTCAGTTGTTGCAACGTGAACATCCACCGCAAAAATTACATGAAAGAGCCAAACAAGATGAAAATGAAGAAGGGAATGATTGTGTACATGCTTCGCAGTTACGATAGCAATGAGAGTTGTTGAGACGATAGGTAGTTGAAAATGATTTCCCAAAATATTTCTCCGTCATTTATTGGTCGATCACCGAAGCCAACATGGTTTTCCAAGTTTTGTTGAACACGGCGACCAAAGTTGCATAGAAAGGGTATAAATGGGTTAATGGTTACACCCAAAACTTTCGGAGACTGATGAATGCATTGTGAAGAATGACAACTGGATGGAAGTGACACATCTCGGCGCGTACGTGTGATAGAAGGCAAACAAGAAGACGAGAAGAATTGGAGAAAATCTGTGGCTATTTTTGAACAAAATAGAGATGAATCAATGCGGAGGAAAATTAAGCACAGATTCATACCCAATGTGGTGGGACGGACGCGATGGCTGAGACGCGCAAAAACAGTAGCGAGCAGACCTGCTGTGGCACTTTGAGGAAGGGAATCGTGAGTGACGTTCCGGTTGGGAAGGAATGTGTAATACTGATATGCTGCTTTTGTGTATAACTTACAGAAACCCACGGGTGACCTAGGTTTAAAACAAACAGATGGTTTACAAGTTGCCTGTAAAAGGAGACTAACAGTATGTGAAAAGCCGAACAAACATTGGGTGTTTGGTGAAAAGAATGGACGAATGCAATAATGAATGAAAAAAACGCAAGAATGGCAATCTACTAGCACAAAGATGATTCCAACAGGAGAAACGGACATTTGTTTTTCACAATTATTGTAAGTGGATTAAAAAACTCACTGATAACAGGCAGGTCTGTTGATTTGGGAACATAACAAAAAGCAACCGGATTAAGGTGTCTGCGAGTCCTTAGCGATGAGCTAATGCTGTTCAAAACTACGACAAGACAGTGCAATCAACAAAAAGCTGGTGTCGTCAGAATTTCAAGGTTTATATCACGCCAAACTGTCCTGAGAAAGAAACAGACAAAATGAAGCAACCAGCTCTTCACTCGTAAGGTTGCGGTTTGCATCATAATGCCTTCAATTGTTCTCACAAGTATTCTCCAAAACGGGAAATTCCATTTCGTCGGCCACCGTTCATTTTTGACTTTCAAATGTAATTCCAGAAAAGTCCTAGTGTTTGTGGTTACAATTTACTGAGGGCAGTTCCAATTTTCAATCTCGATTTTTTTCTAATTGAACGTATAAGTTGCTGGGTAAGACAAAGATTTCCTCCTCTGATATACCGACTACATGTCCTTTACCGTCCAACCAACAAAACTGTTTGCAAACAGTAGCACTCCTGATTCGGTAGTTTCGCGGGCCCACAGGAGAACCTTCCACCTTTCCATCTCCTTCATTCACCCAACTCTCACCGAGGCGGGAACTGGCGCTTTCACTCCGGAAGACCGGAATAATGCAATTAGAATATATATATCTTGAAGATAGCTAGTCCTGACTGGGCGGATGAGACCATTTGCTTAATCTGAGACTCGTGAAGAAAAACGAACCAGTTAATGGAGAGACACGGACCGCTGGGTCGTTTTGGCTGGACGTCGTTGGCAATCATGAATAAACAGGATACAACCTTCCAGCAGGTATTTGATTGCATAAAAGTTAGAGCTAAGCTCTTGCAAAAAATTGAGTGATGATAAGAACTTCGCGTGTACCAATGAAAATTAACATTCACGAAATTTGCTTATTCAGTTCAACAGGTCGGTCGTGTTAAAGTAAGAAAGCAACAGTTGTATACTCTTCGGTATGCGTCATGTGGGAAAGTAGCGTACCAAATAACCCTTAGAGGTCACTTCATTGGAGAAGAGGGGAGCGAGATCGGCATCTAAAACTGAGGATTTTCCAGCGGTACAGAAACATACTAAGCCACAACAGATCATATGTGATAACGAGCCTGGTACACCGTGAGTTACTATCCATGACAAAAAGACCAACGCGAGATGAATTCAAACCTGATGTGGCAATCGACTTGATCATCCTCAACGTAGGTTAGAAAAAAGAAGCACTAAAGCACAAAACATGCATCACAATAGACTAATTTGACCAAGTTAGTTCGTCATCATCATCCGCATGGGCAGCAACACATTCTCAACCATTGCTTGTCTTCTCATGATGGCATATAAACATCTCTACCATTAAAAGACAAAGCCGCGTATCACAATTAGGCGGATAACAATCGGGTTATCAGAAAGATGCGCTAACTATTGGAATGTCACGATTTTCAATCGCGGTTCATAGCAGTTTCTTTGGGATGCAAAATAAGTAAATGTATTTCCGTTGTGTAGCACCCAGCCTTTCATGTCACCTAGGAAGTTGGAATTTATAGCTAACAAACAGCGAATTCAACGGTGTCTCTCTGACCTTCCCTCTGCAGGAAGGGGTTTGTTGGAATGTATTTCATGCTTTTTCTCAAGTCCTGAAATCAAAGACATAACTAATCAAATTTACCTGGATATTCTTGTTACTTTGCAACCGATCTTGGAGCAATACTTACCAAGGATAGCAGTCTCAGGCAACTATCTTCTAACAGCGCTGCTTCTGAGCAAAATCGAAAACTCAAAACTGTTGACTTCAGATAGCATCAATGTGCTGGATGATGATGCTACTCTTGTGCCACATTTGTCTTCTCAATTTTCAATCGCCACAACCCATAGGCATCCAGGAAGCAAAACGTGAGAATCTAGTCCGATGCAATTGCAAGCAATTACGTTTACCTCTCATAAATACGAACAGTTTCCTTAGCCTAGAAAACTGTTTCAATCCATCCTGCAGTAAGTCCTATCCTCCAAGAGAACAGACTGCTAAGGATTGGTGTGAATTAACGATTGTCGCGGTTTACAAGAAGGGTGATGAATTCTCATGTAAAAACCACAGAGGAATTGCATCCATGCGGCTGGTGGGTATTATCATCCTCTAACCATCTAGCGCCTCGGGAAAGGTGTATGCCTGAGAACCGGGCCGGTTTCAGTCCTGGTCGGGGTTATTTTGACCAATTTTTCGCTTTACGACAAATCTCAGAACATGGACACCTATTCATTCATTCGACCATCTCACCGAACGGTGTACCGACCTCTGTATGCAAACAACCGAACTCTGGAATCTGCGCTTACGGTGATCTTTCACCTGAGTTCACCACAACAAGTGATCTTGGTCGGAGTTGCCTCCATTCCGCTTCTCTTTTCAATTTGATATGATTATAAAGGTACCTCTACCGTCATGTGAGTATAAGAGTATTGATATTTGCTCAGACAGAAACCTGGCTTGGAATTTCCGGACGACGTTTCGCCACTGAGTGAAGATTCAAGCGAGCTACAATTTTTTCGCGATCGTCTGAGGGATAACGCAGATACGTTTGGGATGTTTTTTTACCTTCGGAGTGGAAAAAGTTGTTGCAGGACTGGAATGACTCAAAGCCGAGCTGAGCACAGATTTAAATGCTTAGGTTATTGTGTCTTACCTGGTGGTCGTATATCGGAAGAAATGTTTTCGGGCATTCACTAATCTGTGGCACTGGTGTGACATCCGGTTTTTGATTAAAGGTCGAGTAAACGCAGGAGCAGTGAGGTCGTCATCGTTCTGCGGCTCCAAAACATGGCTGCTCAAAGCACAAGATATGCCAGAATCTTCGGTGTTTTAACACCGTCTTCGTAGTATTAGTGGGATATTGTAGGAGGATTTGTTGAGTATCTCAGAAGGTAAGCGTAAAGTACGGCATCCTATGGTCCAGGTTCAAGGTTTATGTTTATACAAAATGCACCGAACTGAACCTGGATTCATACCGATCTTTTTGACCTCGCCATATTTATAATATCCCCCTGTGTCTAAAGATAAATTTTACGGATACTAAAATCCCTTTCTATTTAATAAGAAATAGCATCGATGACGAGCTTATATGGGAAAATCACCGGTAGTTCGTCGAAAACTGCTCAGAAGGGGAGGATATGTGTTCAGTAATTTGAACCTTATGATACAAATAGTATGTGTATGGTTGGATAAAACCACCCCTGAAGTCCACGATCGGTTTCGGAATTATTGACGCTAATCAGTCATGCGCATCCCATAATTTATTGCCATTAAACCAAAAGACTTGACTGACTCTTCGCTTGACGTCTCTTTCTATTCCGTTCTTATATCCACACTCAAGGTTGGATTGGATGTTCGCCCTTATACACCGAACTGAAGTCAGCAGTACCTAATTCGCTATTTGGCGAGCGATTTTTCTTTTGCTCTGTTCCAGAGAACCGTGAATTTGGGTTGATAAAATTCCAAAAGTAGATCATTTCCATTCAAAAGCAAGAAATTGTCCTGATCATATTTCGCTTTGTCTGATGACCCCCTGTTCTTCAAGCGAAGGATAAACGGCACTATCGGCATTAAGAATGGCCCCCGATTTGCAGTATGGCAATTGTGCTGGCTCGTGGAATTTAATCCTTCTATCTCATTTTTACTCACCTAACAGGTGGATCCAGTACAACGTTAGCTCACATACAAGCAATCTCGTTCAATGAAAGTCTAAACGATAGACGTGAAAAAGTGCTAGTTTTGATTCATGTCAACCAGTGCAGTGACGAAATAGACTAATCAGTCTGACTCTATACTTGGCGTAATGGCTGCCACCAAATTGACAGGGGGTCTCTTCTGAAGCTGAAAAGTTTGCGTACGTAAACAATATAGATTCCCAATCACAACTGTTGTTGTGAATGCCATTACGGTAACCAAAAAAGGATCAACTCAGCTGCAGGTGGTCCATTCAGTAAGTTTTTTTCAAAACAGTAGATGAAATTCATACATAACGGATGAAAAAGGGTGACAAGAACACTTCTGAAGAAACTGTATAACGCAGACGGCAAGCTTCATACATACACATGCACTATGCCTGATCAAGTGCAACCTGACAACAAAATGAAAACACGGAAATCCTGCGAAGACGTGCGGATCAAAATGACAGCGAAGAAGAATCGACTTGGTGAAACACAAGTAAATATCAAGATGAACTAGAACCTGTTGACGACAAAAACGCTTCTGCTTGACAAAAGAACCATTGATCTTGGGTGACTAACTCACCGCAGTTTCACTAGAGCCATCATCCGGACAGGTAATATCTTTGCCTTCAAACTGTGCGCGTGCACGAGCGGCAGCTTCCATGGCCAAAACTCGTGGAGCTGGTCCCAAACTGGCTGCAGCTATCGGAGCGCTAGCACGGAATCGCTGAATCAAATCGTTTAGCTCTTTCGCTAAAATATTGCGAGCTGAACTGTTTGAAGTGGGAATCTGGAGAATTAGAGCTAATTGGGCTGCATTCAGATCCGGATGCAAACCGATCACTCCACCATGCACACCGGATCCGGTTAGATTGGACGAATAATCCTTCAGACCGATCTGATCGAGCCATGCTTGGACCCGTTCACACGACCAAACCAACAGATCTGCAGTTTTGTTCGATGTTACCAGTGGTGGTGATCATAGGATGGATGTGCACACAGAGAGAGAGGTACAGAGTAATTTCATGCATACTTATAAACAGCAATATTATCCATTACGGTTATCGGTATGTGATCACAGGCTAAGAATAGCCGGCCCGTTTAGATGAAAACCGAACAGCTTATCACGGCAGTGTTTGCAGTTTAACAGCTGAAGGGGCTGGCATGGCAATCCGAGAGCTCATGAATTACAAGGGGAGTCTTAGACTGCGATAATGTGATCAAGAAATGTGATATTTAACCTTTATTCTGCGGACAATACATGAGTGTCCGTAATGGCTGACAATCAGACATTCCGAGTTCATATGACAGCAGGGGCGTTGTGGTTGCCATATACCGATGGCAATTCTGAGATGCATTGTCGTTTCAAGGCTTTCAGTGACAAACTGGACACTGATGATACAGGAAGATGCATCTGTTAAACTGGGACCGCATCCTGGCGGGGCGCGATGGCTAGCAATCTTCAGGATCCAACGAGCTATACAGAATGCCACGTCCCAAATGGAAGAACCAATCATGTCTGGAACATCAACGGGTGAGGCCCGACAAAATATTTTCCTGGTCCCTCGGGTTGGGGTTGATTTGAGTTGGCTACTCAATCGGCAAAAGGAATGGAGGATTAAGTAACCCAAATACATGGGCTTCCCACTCAACCATTTCCCGTTTCCTTACGGACAGGTGTTTGTTAGGACTAGAAGATTTGGCTGACAAGCCTGATCGTCTTCTTGCACAGCTGCTGAACTTTTTTACTATCTACCCAACATTCTCCATGAATTGCACAATTAAGATGAATTCCATACTATATCGGTGGTCGGGCAGGATAATCAAGACCGCGTTCCCCATTGCAACGAACGGGGTGGGTGGTGACAACTGATCTATTTTTCAGAGAACCCGTGATGAGTCAACGTCCCATTACTTTGTGGGTCCGACTGTTGAATCAAGAGCTCTGATTAGGGTTTCCAAAGAAAGATTACTTCTGTATCGTCGGGCCAAACATTCCCATCAGCTCAGATGAAAGTGGATGGCCGATAGCTATTCATTAATCCACAAAATTTTAAAACTGTTTGTTTATCCAATATTGACCACAGACTGAGTTAGCTATGTATACTCCACACCGGAGGATAGAAAATACTTTTGCAATTAATACTGATACTAATAGTGATTTATAATTATAACTGCATTCATATCACTTAAGTCAACAGGCACGCATTTGCGTGCAAAACTCGATAGGTTCTATGGACCACAAGAAAACCAATGACCGTTTGGGTGGGTCTTAAAATATCCAGTAGAAAGTTCACTCGAATCGCGAACACATCCTCGTGAAATCAGAAGAAACGCACACAGGTACCCCGTTGACAATGACCATCATCAGGCAACTATTTAAGGTACTTGTATCAAACATTTCAATAAATTCTTTTCTGTGGAAGTTTGCACTTGAAAAGTCAACTTAAAGAGATGACTTTATAAGTGGGAAGGAAGTGAACAAGAAGACACAGTACAAGGTGGAAAAATTTTCCTACATATAAATGCATGTATGAGAAAACTGACAGAGGAGCATGGAAAACGGTCTTTTTGTGTGGCTTGGCGACTGAGGTATCTCGATAGGTTATGTGCTTCACGTCTTCAAAGTGCAAACTACTTCAACACTGGCAGGGGCTTGTGTCTACATTCACTCGTAGTAGTGAATAGTTGGAGGCGGTCAACAGCTTTAAGTACCCCGTGAGCTTGATTACAACTAGCAGAAATGTTGCAGAGGGAATCGCCCAATGAATTGCAAAAGCCAGAACAGCTTTCGCAAACTTGCGACACTTATGGCGGCGATATGAAATCCGGTTTTCCCTCAAGGGTAGGGTGTTTTGAAGCGAAGAAATAGAAGGAAAGATGTCCGCTCTAGTTTCTTTTCGAAAATTGTCAATCGATTTTGTCTCTTGTTTCCAGAAACTCTAGTGAGAAAAATCGATTCGAGCAGACTAAAAGTTCGCTTGTTATTCAAAATCCAGTAACTTATATTGGTCTTTCACAATCGACTTTGGTCCCTCTGTATTCATCGACTTTCTCACGCAGCGTTTTCGCTCAGATTATCGATTGGCGCAATCAGTGCAAAATTAATGCGTCTGACCCGGGTAGTGGTCAGGTCATGATAAACCAATATCAACTACCCATATAAAGAGTATAGTGTCACAGTTCGTATTGCTCTACTTTACGGCTGCGAGATCTAATCCCTACGCGCTAAGGATTCCAGGCGGCTCTTAGTATCCGATGACCGACATATTCGAAGCATTGTTCGTGTCTGGTGGGAACACCGGATGAGCAATGACGAGGTGCGTCCTCATGTGTTGGGTGCAGACAGTTGTCCTATCACCGAGATAATCGCTCTACACCATCTTTGGCGGCGTGGACACGTTGTACATTAGACGTCCCATCGTCTATCCGTATGTGCTGTTTTTGCACGCACCTGAACAAGACGGGGGAAAAAGATGCGACCATCAGGTTATGGCTTCGGATAGAGGTACGAAGAAGCAAACTTTGCCTCCTGCTTCCGTTGGTGCATCTCGGTCCCCTGGTTGAGATCAAAGAAACGGGGATTGTCGTCGTTCGGAGACGTCTAGAGACGTGACTCAGAATCCAACTCATTGGTGCGAACCGTGCCTGTCCTGTTCATAGAACTTTCTTTTTAATAAACGAAACAAATAAGCAGGACAAAAAAAGCATTGTGTACTGTAAGACAAAAACAAAACTGTTTTCCCGCTATTTATTACTGTTCACTCTTGTAACCGCTTTCTCTACAGTTTTATTTGAATGTTTGTTGTCTTAAAACAAGCATACTTTCAAGCCGATACATATAAATATACATGAATCGTAGGCGTATATATCTGATTAGTGGTAATAGCCGCAAAACTGTCTGTAGTCCCTCTCGCCCCCGGGAATCATTGTTTATCCAAGCAGACATAAATCCCTATGCACATATGGTTTGATTCATTAGCAGATTACCCAACCGATATCGGTATGTACGTGAACTCAGCACATCCGAAAAGGAAGAAAGACCGGAAAATGCCTTGAGTTTCAGTCACACTTCATTAAAACATTCTGTGTCAGAGCCGAATGAGTAAAAAACTAGTTTGGCATGAAGTATGGATAGATCAGGTGGGCGAAAGCATGGTTATGTTGTGCCAAGGTAACATACAGTCATAGCTGCCGGATTGTAGTTGAACTACATGGCCGATTATACACAAAATCTTTACACAAGAATACTACTAAAAAGCGCAGCAGCAGCAGCAGCATGCTAAATAAAGTAACACTACAACCTTTGTGTGTGCGTGTGTGTGCCGTCAGCATGATTGCAGTTGAGAAGAAAACAAACACTTGGTTCCCACGGTTGTCGAAATAGAATTCGAGTTTTTCAGCCTAAAATCCTTCTAAATGTGACTGTGATTGAATGCATAACTTACGCATCAGGCACTCTATTTAACCCAATAGGAACTAATAAACATTGTATTCATAATCTAACAGACGATAAAGCATTGTTGCGGCGTACGCATTCTTTTGTTCTGTTGAAAGCTTTGGAAAATCTACGAGACAAAACGAAGGAAGCATTAACCAAAAGTTCACAACCGAAATTATTCTCATGACTTTTTGCAAAAGACTGCTTCACAGTAGGCACGAAAAAGCGTATTACAAGAGCTAACCAATGTTGTTAATAAATCCATAAACCATCCGTAGGGTGGCTGTGCACCGACGCGTGCAGCCGAATCGCCATCTTCTCGATAAGTTGTAGTTTTTTCTAGACAAACCGCTAAATTAAAGACAAATCTATGACCTATTTTCGTAACATTGTACGCGGCCAATTATTTCCATGCGAACTCACTAAGTAGGGCGAACAGATTCCCAACTAATACAGACCCGGACAGGCGAACTAGCACGTCGATAGTTTTTGGATTGTAGTTGTCTACATGGGAGATGGTACATCGCTGCATTGATTTTGCTTGAGTACGATGAGCTGACTAGTGCCCTCAAACTAATCTTTAGTCAACGTTATTTCTGCGTCTAGCATACGTCTGCCAAATTTTACAGCGAATGATGTCCGAACAGCACTTTCTAAGATGTTCTAACCACTTTTATTATCGTATTAGTGAATTTTAGGAATTTCATCTGATTCAGGAGCTCAGTATACCGTTATACTTGACCAACCTCGTTGTGCTTTCCTCACAGGAAATAATGTTGCACAAATTGTTATTTGCATGCTATGTAAGTCAACCACGTCCAAAAACTGATCGAGTAAACATCTACAAGAGTCGAACTGCGTGATGAACGTTTGTTCTTATATTTTCACCTCCTCTTGAGTCGTTTTTCTCTGGCACCATGGTTTTCGAATGCACGCAGTGCTGGGACTGTGGACCGAAAGGTATAAAAACGGTGACTAGTGAATTAGCCTTAGAAAGAGTCGTTAGACCCCTATGTTGAGTGATACACAATCTGCTAACGAACGTGACATGGGACGTGCACAACTGTCGTCCTTCGTGATGCCTTCGTGTTTGAACTAATTTTTTACCCACACTCCATTACGCACTAGCACCAAACCGTTTGCTGGCCAGTCGCACCAATTTTGTTGCCGAGACGACGGTACCATAAGGCGTCAATCGAAATCGGAGAAAATCAATATGAGGTTATTGCTAATAAAAAATGAGCCGAATTTAAAGCCAACTCTTGTACCTTGGATAGTTTCTTTTGACACAATTTAGCCAGTTACTGAAAATTGTCCATCCTCCTCCGTACACTCAAAACTGACCAAGCGTGCGCAAACCTGACAGTCACGATCTACGTTGGTTGGCTCTTTGTGCAATTTGACAGTGGGGCAGTTTAAAAACTAAACCTAATTTAAGGGATAAATACGACCCACTAGTCATCGGCATAATAATCAAGAACAAAACTGACACAAAGCAAACTGAATAAAGTTAATACAAATTAGGCCACGAAATTTTTCGCATTTGTATTCTAAAAAGCGAGATGAGAATCTTCACATTCAATCACGTCCCAAAGTTTTCGTCTTGATCTTCAACCGTCATCAATATCTGCCACATCTCGATCAGTGGCGACTCCCAATTAGACTGCGAACTAAAAAAAATTCAGAAAATTATCAAGCTGAGTGCGCTACTTGGGACCAGTCACCCGAGAATTTAACAATAACAGGTCCGGGATGAGCGGCCATATTATCATACTCATCATCGTTCAGCGTTAACCAGCAAGGCAAGCCTCACTGATCGATGCCTTTCCCCAGAGTTACACGATTATAAAAAAAGTGAATATCCAAGGGGAACAGGGAGTGGACCTACACAGGCGGGAGAAAATAAGAATGCTGCTGTAGCCAACACGCGAAACACAGTCTAACTGTACAAACGCACGTGTTTTCAATCATTCTGATTCGATAGAAAATGACAACACGGTCGCCACTGTTCACGGTTCACTGCCATATCCTTCAGTGTCTCCATCCAGGAAGTCGACAAGTCTTTAGGACCCCAACCTACTTTACCTAATTTCGCTGTACATTTTCTCATCCCACGTTGCCACGTCATCTGTTGGCCTCCACATGGCTTCTTCCATTCCTTAGGAGGAACACAAAATAGGGCACGATGTAGTAGACGAGTGTTCGTCATACGCAACACGTGACCCAACCAGTGTAGTCTACTAAGTTTCATACGCTGAAACAAGCTGTTCTCAGAAGTGGCACCCAATACCAGATTCCTAACCTCAATATTACTCACCCGGTCACTCCACCCAATCCTAGCCATACTACGTAGACATGAGTTGTCGAAAATCTCCAACCGACGAACATCGCCCACACGCATACTCCATGTCTCGCAACCATACAACAGAACTGAACGCACTGCGGCACAGTACACACGACCTTTCAACTTCCGGTGAATATCAGGCCGACGTCACAAGTGATTAAGTCCAGCGTAAGCTGCCCGAGCTTTGGATATACGTGTATTTACTTCCACCTTCGAGCTACCATCGTCCGACACGCAGCTACTAAGGTAGGTGAAACGGTCCACAGTCGTTAGTTGCTCTCCATCTAACACCAAGTTTGGCATTGCCCTCGTGTAGACCTGTAACAGAAGTTGGCACTTTCAATGTGCAAAGCACACGCCAAATCTAGCAACCGACCTCGAGAGTATATCTATCCGCAGACTCGTACAAGCACACAACGTCATTTGCGTAATCTAGGTCCCATAGTTTCCCTCCATGTTCCATTTCGACTACTACATCCCGATGACCTCCTAAAGCATCTTCCATCACCTCGTCCATGACTAAGTTGAATAGGAATGGAGAAATGGGACACTCCTGAGGAACGGCGCTAGTCGTTTAGAAAGAAATTCATAGTTCGCCGTATAACCTAACGCGACCATAGGTATGCGAGTACAATGCTCGCAACAGGTTCACAAACTTCGTTGGCATACCCTTCCGGTGAAGAGTACTGTATGGTACTGTCCGATCCACGGAGTGGAAAGCGCCTTTCAGGCGGAGAAAGACTAGGGCGACGGTGTTTGCGGCGCAATACGGTCACAGAGGCCACTTATCATAGGTTTTAAACAAAGAAATTTTTCCTCAGGAAATGCTTTACTTTATACGCGATGCAAAACACAACCGGACTCTGTTGGCTAGCATGCGTGATGAAATCCGATGTCGTACACTTTTAAGCAAACCTTTTCCAAAAGCTTTTGCGCTCCTAGAGTATCAAAAGCAGATTACATGGGTCAAATCTCTTCTTGATCACAAGGAACACCACTTGATCGGATGCTTCGAACGTACAGCAGCCTAATATACAACTTCAGTCGAACGAACTGATTCTCATTATTTAGCAATAAGCCAGGTAGACGCATAAGAGAAGCTCGGTAGCTTCAAATGATTTGGTCAATACGCACATCAAAGTGAGTCATATGCGCAGAGGATTGAACAGCAATTGGTTCAATTAACCAAGAAAACTGGAAACTAAAACATACAGTTCTATAGCCATAATTAGTATTCTTTGTACGGAGGCATATCCAGAAGCGAACCAACAGGCAGTCATATATTCGAAGTCGAAACAACGGAACATAGCCGAAAGAGGCAAACGTCAGTCGTCTGGGGTCACAGGTCAAACAGAACAGACGTCTTGTTTCGAGTCTAAGGTCGTCGAGGAGAAGCAGGGTCGAAAGTGATGAAAAACCTGACATTTTCACCTCGACCGGTGTCGAAATGTTTGTAATCTGAACGCCAAGCTCGGCGATCAGATTTCACAAAAACAAACAACCTAATCGGTGACCAACGAAAATTTTCAAGATCACTTAGTCTTTCATATGGAAATCCTTTGAGAAAGACAGCCATCTGGCTTATCCAGATAGAAAACTACGACAATTTAGTGTTCGACAGTGGGAGTTCCACTTCTGTCACCGTGTTTTACTAATCACTTGACATTTTTCATCCCTGTTCTTGACAAACTTAACAAAAAAGTATTTCATTACACTTCGCAGAAAACTACGCATCGTTATTCCAGTCTCCTGCATAGGCTTCAATGACCTAGGTGGCGGTGGTCAAGTGGACGAAACATCTGCCACCAAAAAGGTAGGAGTTTCAAATTCCAGATCTCCTAGTCACTTTATTTGCAGACAGCAACTCACTGTCGCCCGGCCCGCTATGATATTTCATCTAATGTCATTCCAAGTTTCAGCATCTTGATTGCCGTTCACCCCTTCCCCAGTGTAGTGGGCCCTAGTGGCTACGGGACACGCTCCATGCACTATGTTCATGGTTCAAGTATGTAATAAAAACGACCTGTTCTTGGAGCTGTACCATAACCACAAAACAGTATCCATGGCGTGGGTTCAGAAAATCGTTTTCACATCTATTGTATCTTCGCTTTGTTTTAATCAGTGTCACAACACATTTCTGCATTTGCATGAGAATCCTGGTTTTCAAGCCCAATATGTACCCTGCCAACAAGGGTTTCATTTTGTCTGAATTGAAAACTTGTTCCACTCCGTTGATCATTTGGGGCGGAGGGGGACTTTCATGCTTGAAAAGTTTTGCGCCACAATACTTAAATCGGAAGGTAATAGCAGTAGCAGTAATCATTATAATAGTTTCCTATCCAAATTATAGATGAGTTTCCTACCCTTGGAAGTATCGACGAAAATGTAGCCTTTGAGCACCGCTATTTGCGACAGCATGTGGTCGAGCAACAGACTAATAAGTGGTGGTAGATCGAAGGATAGACAGGCAGTTAAACAGGAGAATGGCCTCGACATTTCGCTGATTCCATTCGAGTGGCTGGCTTACCCACATGAGCAAGGATGCGAGCATCGCGGCTAGATGCATACACATGCACACACAAGCACAAACTTACCAATACTATCTGGATGGACCGCGTCGCGCTGTCTACGTTCCAACTCGATCCGATCGTAGTTGAGCCGTTTCAAACACACTATACCGTAGAGTAAACTGGTACGGTGTAAATTATCTATCATCTTCAAATGCGCGCGCAAATCGCGTTTAGTCAGATGATCCAACATCCGGGCATCGACCAGACATTCCATGAACAACGGTCGATACTGGGCCAAACCCAAGCTGGGTAGCCAAACGTTACCGACCCATTCGTGATTCATATCTCCGAATGCAAGACGGCTGAAATGATGATAGACCAGAGGAAGACGTGAAATGAAAAAAATGTTTATGGTTAATTTATTCGAAGACACAATCGGGAAATCCGAGGGAAGAACAACAAATAGTTCGACGTATTTGCACGTGTTGATTCAAATAGGATATTTGGTAGGCATTAGTAGTAAGAGATTGCGTTCTTCATGAAGTTATTCATTAGGTGATACCAACGCTCAGCGCGCCATTAAGAAGCCATGGATGTATTGTACAGTCGTTTCACCCCTGTTAAGAATCATCAGCAGTACATATGCACCGCGCCCGAACTGGGACGCCAACCCCGGAAGAACGAATTTGAGCCGAACTCCCCAGTCATTGCGCTATCGGGCAGGCTCTCAACAGTTTTGTAGAAGTTCACCGCATGACGACGTTGCACCTGCCGTCACTGATTTGCAAGGCCACGGACCGTTGGCGCATAAGGACGAAACAGTTGTGCAATGCTGCCACGATTTCTTAACGGTCAACTGAGCGTTGGTTATTTCGTGAAAAATTGTTACAGAAGCCCGATGAAACTATCGACCATTTGTCGTAGGGATCCTGACAATACTAGAGTTAAATGTATTTTCGAATAATCCCACAGAGCACATTGAGAAACAACACAGTGTGACGAACAGTGAACATATTTTGAGTACTAGAACTATGACCTATCATCCCCCTCTCATTTGCAATAAATCATGTATTAAGTTAGATGTATCCCAGTAGTTGCTCGACTCGACGACTGACGCTGCTTTGAGGTAGTTGTGCGTGATTGCAAGAATGATTTACATCTGTCCCGAGAGATCACGTCCTGTGGAATGAATGCTGAGATGATAACTAATAATTATGCGGTCACGCGTGTGGTAGTTTGTCTTACTATATAAAGCAGTTCGCTCCAATCAGTTATGGTCATCCGAGTGAAGGAAAGCAAACACGATGACTTTGTGACACGCAGATCGCATTTGACACAAAAACGCAAGGCGAAGAGGGCAAGAGATGTTGGAACCATGCAGGCTTGGACAGCAAACGAACGAAACCGCACATGCACGAGGGTGTTCTTCTTTCATGCTCCGCCGTGTCTAGCCCACCCCACTCGAACGGCTTAGCGAAAGTGACGAATGTAGATCGCCTGTGCACAAAACGGGGAGAGGGTGTGTGGGTAGGAGGTAGGGGGTAGGGCCTCGGAGTTGACATTTATCGAATTCCAGGCCATCTATCTTTAAACCGTGGCCAAACACACACTCAGCAGCATAGCGGCTAGACATTGTATGTGTGTGTGTGTGTGTGTGTGTGTGTGTGTGTACATGACAGAGTGAACAGAATATAATCGAAAATGCGACTAAAATGTTCATCGACCGGTGGGAACATTGAACCGATTGGGCGTGGCAGAAGAACCAGTGTGAAACTTGTTCAGGAACAAGTAGCCAACACATCCGGAAGCTGAAAGACCGAATGAATGAAGCTCAAACTGCTTAGCGAGCGTGGAGGAGACATCAAACAAGTATCTCCCGATAGTTTTCTGCGAAGTCTGCGTGAAATCATGACGCAAACTCCCATTGGCCAATGCAAAGTAGAAGTGATCCGTAGGATAATTAACGAAGCAGACGTAGAAGGGTGAATACTTGCACTAGTTTTAAACTCAGCACGACGAATGATTTCAAAACGATAATATCCTGATTGCTCCAAATACCCATAGGAAGTCAAATCGAGTGACTGCGTCATGCGATTCCGAGAATTTAATAGTCAGCGGTCACACAATCAGACGAAAAAACAGCGGATCAAGAAACAACGTGAAACAAAGACATCTACCCGGCGACAATGTCCCAGATTCCAAGTACAGAAACAATTACCTATAGGAAATGCTACATTTCCTTCGACAGAAAACTCGGATACTTTTCGCAGACTAACAGATTTGAGAAACAAATGAAGGCCATCGCGCTAGAGTCAAAAACCTATGGCCCGTGGCTCCTAAACAGCGTGTCTGATTTTTAAATTACTTCGAACAACACTGTACTTGTCCAAAATTCACTGATTTATTGGGCCTAAGGATTGGTTTCTTCTCGCCGATTATCGATCTCGTTAACCGATAGCTGAAGCACTTCGTCACCCAGAAAATATCCGGTAAAATCGGCCGGCTGCCGACTACCCTGTCGTCCGTGGTTCTGGTCACCCTATTCTAGTATTCAATTCTTGATGGACGATGAGCGCGCATCGTTCCATTCTGATCTCCAACCGTTACATCTTTTTGGTTGGATATGAAGTAATCCTGGGAATGAAATACAACCCACAATACAATGCACTGATCGATCAGTGCCTGATTATTGGTTGGATCGATTTGTTCGTCATTACACTCCTAAATAATGCCAGTTTTACACGGCCAGGGACAGCAATCGACCAAGAAACAGCCCGGATGGGCAAATGGATGGTTCGACACATGAGTTTTTGCTCCATTTCGCGTCCCTGTTTGTCCAAGATAGATATGAACCGTTGGTGATTATCAATGAGGATGAAACAGGTGCGCAATAAGTACTTCCACTGTTTGCACTGGAAACTGCTTGAGGACCGGTTTGGATGAAAAATTAAATCTTTTACTACTGAAAATAATAATAAAATATTGGCATTTTAAAGTATTCTTTTCTATCTTAATTCCTGTCACAACGAGACTATACCTTGACGTCGTGTGACGGCTTGCGTGCCTCCATGATCCAACGAGCTATACAGGATGGCTTATCTCAACCCGAAGATCCAATCATGCCTAGAAGGTCAATGGGTAGAAGCCTGACGATATAGTCTCCTGGTCCTCCAAGTTGGATTGATCTGAGTTAGCAGCTCAGTCGGAAAAACGAGTGGAAGAATAATTAATCCAAATAGATTGGCCTCCACTCAGTAATGCCCCGATGCCTTGCAATCAGGTTCTTGTCAGAACCAAAGGCTTTGGTTGAGAACCCTAATCGTTCTTCTGCTTAGCGGCTGGATTCCCCAGCAGTACCCGTCCATCAATTCGCATGAGTTGCACGCCTACAAATAATTCCATGCTGCATCGGTCGTCGTGCAGGATAATCAGGACCGCGCTGCCCATTGCATCGAGCGGGGTGGGTATTGAAAAGTATGCTACTGCTCACAGTTCCCTCTCTTTTATTCAACCTATCTCTTCTATCTCCAGCCCAATCTGTTTGTCCCTTATGCGTACCCATAGTATTTCCATTGGTAACACGCCCGATAGTCGGGACGGTTCATCGTCAAATAGTGTAGTAAGCTGTTTTCCGTCTGTTAGCTCACATTTTCTCAAGCCTCGTGAGCCTCTGCATCTGGGTTCCTCCAAAGGGCGCACTTTAATACAGGCTGGCCAACAGGCGTGTTTGGCTCTGACAGTGGACTCACTTTCGATTGATGTCTGATGTCTGCTGCATGAGTGAAACACGAATTCAGGATTCGAGTAGAGTAATTCAACTGACTGCGCCAAACGTCTCGTCAAGATATTTTCTTCGCACTTCAGGAGACGAAGCAGCTCAAGCTGTGGGTCAACGTGGT